>JZSA01007779.1:0-47394 GCA_000956155.1 Cotesia vestalis
TTGGACCGTGGTTTCACCGTGGATCCACGGTGGTTTCACCGTGGAACCACGGTGGGTAAATGTCACAAAACCACGATGGATCCACGATGGATCCACGCTGAAACCACGGTGGATCCACGGTGAAACTACGGTGGATCCACGGTGGATTTATTGTAGTTTCAAGACCGCGAGGGTAATAGAGAGAAAAGATAAAGTAATTTGCAAATAAACAGGTGGCGAATACTAAATATACATTAATGAACGCATACTAAAAGAATGTTGCCAATACAATGGGATAAATAGCTTTTAATACGAGAGAAAAGAACTAGTAAGTCCTGAAAAAATGTCTCACTTATAGAGGTTCATCAATATCACTTAAAGAGGTTTTTCAGTGCAAAGGTACCGGAACCTGAGAAAAAATCTCACTTATAGAGGTTTCTCACTTATCCAGGCCCCACTTTTCAGGTTTCACTGTACTAATTTATTATTTATTTTTGTAAATTTTCACATGTGGAATTTTTTAATTAAATTTTGTTTTATGATAATTTAATTGCCATAAAATTTTAAAAAAATTTTTAATGTCTGTCAACTTCAGTGTCATTCTAATTATTGTAATTTAATTTTCTTAAATTTAATTATAATCGATAAACTAAAAAATATTAATTTATTAATTATCAAAAAAAAGATCCACCGTATCATAAACATATCGTATGCATCTGTGTCAAATGAAGTTAAGTCGGCCATATTGTTATTTTGGTATTGTGCTGAGAAAGAAACTGAGTTTTAGAAAAATCACCATACTTATTAGTTTAGGAAAAAAACTTTGGTATTCTCCACACAGGTATACTAGTTTCTTTACTGGAGGGAAAAATTTCCTACGTGGAAAAAAACTTTTTTTTCAGTGGTTGTGTGTGCGTGCGTGTGTGTGTGTGTGTGTGTGTGAAAAACTATTTCACCCTTAACCTTGAAAAACTACGTCGATCACCGCCAAGAACGTAAAAATCGGTTGATTAGTTCGAGAGATATCCTCGACGAAATATTTGGAAACAAGTGTTTTTTTTTAACATGAGTCCGACATTTTTTGGATTAATTTTTAAACGGCTTCACTGATCAATTTCAAAAACTAATCGGCTATTAGCATAAAAAAAAACACGTCGATCGCTGTCAAGCCAGTCAAAATCAGAAAATTCGTTCAAGAGAGATCGTGAACGAAAGAAAACCGAAAAAAGTATTTTTTAGGAATTACTCCAAATTTTTTAGTTTAATCAATTCAAACTTGAAGATTATTTATAAGGCTGGAAAAACTGCGTTGAATGCCTCAACCGCGTGAAAATCGGTTGATTCATTTAAAAGTTATTGCGGTTTGAAAATTAAAAAAAAAAGTGTGTACACTAGGGTGGCGCAAAAAAACCGACTATTTTATTTTTGAGTCTCGAGTGAAAAAATGTTAGTTTTTGATGTTTTAGGAGCCCTCACTAAAGGACAGCTCAAAAAAAAATTTTTAAGAGATCACTCCAAATTTTTTTAAATTTCAAAAATCGAATTTTTTTTTTTTTATTTTTTTTCTCGTAACGGTATAATTTTATAGACAAAAAAAAATAAGTTTCTGAAAATTTTAGTTCAAAATTCGAATTTTGAAAGGTCGCTCATAATTTTTTTTCAATTTATTAGTGCATTAATTTAGATTTTCTCGAGCGACCTTTTACTATTCAAATTAAAATTAAATGCTTTTTTTTTTTATTTAGTACAATAATCGATAAGAATACATCACGAGATGAACTAAAAATCAAGCACAAGGCGTGAGTTCGAATCCTAAGCTGGTCTTAGAAACCAGCTTGATTGAGATTCGACCTTGCCGCGTAGGTTAAGATTTTTTCAAACCAAAAAGATCCCAACGTATCACTCCCAACATTTAAGTCGGCGATATGACTAATTAACGAAAAATAAAAAAAATTATGAGCGACCTTTCAAAATTTAAATTTTGAACTGAAACTTTCAGAAACTTATTTTTCTTTGCTCTATAAAATTATACCGTAACGAGAAAAAAAATTAAAAAAAAAAAAAAAAATTCGATTTTTGACGATTTGTGAAATTTTAAAAAATTTGGAGTGACCTCTTAAAAATTTTTTTTTGAGCTGTCCTTTGGTAAGGGTTCTTAAAACATCAAAAACTAACATTTTTTCACTCGAGACAAAAAAAAATAGTCGGTTTTTTTTGCGCCACCCTAGTGTACACACGTGTGTACTTATGTACGCACGTTAGAAGTTATACTTTTTCAGCGTAACAAGATAAAAATCCTTCTAAATATTTTATCTATCGCGTTATCCTACGTTTGTAGAAAAAACGACACTTGTGATAGAAAAAAAAAGCCATTTGGCAGCCGAAATGGAAGTAGATTTCATAATAAATATAAAAAAAAACTAGCAGGATTGTATATAAAAAAAAACAACGAAATCAGAACGAATGCAAAAGTAAAAGTTCATTAAATCTGTCTGAGAAAGTAAGTAATTTTTGGACTAGACTGATAATGAGGTATGCAAATTAAAGCTTATTTAATAAGCTTTCAGATGCAATTCACAGAAATTGAATATAATATCTCGTTTAATTGTTATTGCACGGAAATACGGTAAAAGTAAAAATTTTTGTAATTTTTGAAAATTTCTGAATTGCTCCCTGTGTGTGTCAGTATGTGAATCGCTTATAACTTTTGAACGATTGAACCGATCGGAATCTACCAAATAGCGTTCTGAAGAGTTCGCTCAAACTTAGATTTCCTATGAATTTGAATCGATTCATACTGATAGATTTTGAGAAATTTTGAAAAATCTCAAAAAAATCAGAAAAAATTTTTTTTGAAAGTGGTTTGTTTGGAATAACTTTTAAACGGCTTCATCGATTAACTCCAAAAACTAATCCGCCCTTGAGCTTGAAAAACCACGTCGATCACCGCTAATCCGGTCAAAATCGGTTGATTCGTTCGAGAGATAGCGAGAACGAAAGAAAACCGAAAAAAGTGTTTTTTCCACATAACTTCGATATTTCTTTTCGTATCGTCTTTGGCGGAACAAAATAGTTTTTAGAGCTCAAAAAACCGCGTCGATTGCCGCCAAGAACGTAAAAATCGGTTGATTGGTTCAAGAGATATCCTCGACGAAATATATGGAAACAAGGATTTTTTCAACATAACTCCGACATTTTTTGGAATAACTTCCAAACAGCTCTACCAATCGATTTCAAGAACTAATCAGCTCTTAGCATCAAAAAACCACGTCGATTGCCGCTGGTCTGGTCAAAATCGGTTCATTTGTTCGTAAGTTATCGTTGACGAAAGAAAACCAAAAAAAATGTTTTTTCAGAATTACTACGAAATTCCTGGTTCGATCAAACTAAACTTACAGATTCTTCACGGGGCTTAAAAAATTGCATCGGATGCTGCCAACCACGAAAAAATCGATTCATTCATTCAAAAGTTATTGCAGTTTGAAAATTTGAAAAATTGTATTTTATCAAACTTTTATCAGACTTTTGAGCGTGAAGAGCTCAAAAGCATAGAAAAGCTATCCCTTTAAGCTCAGAGAGCTCAAAAACATCATTAATGCAATTTCAAGCACCTAGGTATAAAATTAGCGGGAAGTTACATGGATGGCCTTCAGGGTCTATCGTTTTTCTAATTTTTTTTATTATTTATTGAAATCAATTTTTGTTGAAATTTATATTTTTTATCGGTAGATTAGATCTGAATGAGCAATATTGATTTACTTTCGATCGATTTTTATAGTGATATGTATTTAAAATCATAAAATTGTACTAACACAAACTACACGGAAAAAAAAACTGTACACGGGAAAAAATTTCTGGAAAAATTTACGATACAACTATTGTAAAGCTGGACTATACTTTTATTACTATTAATTATCAAATATTTTAGAAGAAAAAATACTATTTATTAATGAAAAAATCCGATATTACTAAAAAGTAAGAGATAAAAATTTCCAGTGCTGCCTCTGTATCTTTCCAATAGAACTATAGCAAATTTTACAATAGTTGAATTGAAATGTCTCTCAATTAGTGTGAGTGATGGCCGTGCACAGCGCTAGACTCTGAGTTTATATAAATGTTAAAGGACATGGGTTTTAGTTTACCTCGGATAGCCTAGAGGGAGTTGCATCGGATGCTGCCAACCACGAAAAAATCGATTCATTCATTCAAAAGTTATTGCAGTTTGAAAATTTGAAAAATTGTATTTTATCAAACTTTTATCAGACTTTTGAGCGTGAAGAGCTCAAAAGCATAGAAAAGCTATCCCTTTAAGCTCAGAGAGCTCAAAAACATCATTAATGCAATTTCAAGCACCTAGGTATAAAATTAGCGGGAAGTTACATGGATGGCCTTCAGGGTCTATCGTTTTTCTAATTTTTTTTATTATTTATTGAAATCAATTTTTGTTGAAATTTATATTTTTTATCGGTAGATTAGATCTGAATGAGCAATATTGATTTACTTTTGATCGATTTTTATAGTGATATGTATTTAAAATCATAAAATTGTACTAACACAAACTACACGGAAAAAAAAACTGTACACGGGAAAAAATTTCTGGATATTTTATTAGATTTTAGTATGCTAAAATTTTCAACTGTTTATTTAGAAAAAAAAATTTTTTTTATTACGATAGCATATAGATTTAATTTGAATCATTTCTTTCAAATTTATTTCTCTGTGATATGATCTAGTTTAAAAAAGAAAATATAAAACTTCATAGTCCTATAATATCACTTGCATTAAAATTATCAAATCACAAGTACTTACATAAAATTATTTAATACGATTCATTTCTACAGCAATAGTTTTTCTGTATTTTCAAAATAATCAAATTTATTCATCACAACAATTATATTATAGTTCTGAACATAATTTTTTTGAAAATAAATGAATTAGCGTATTTTTAATTTCCATGATATTCTTAAATAAGATCTATATTACACAAATGTGTAAACAACAACATTATTTTTCCCTGTATAAACTTTTTCATTTATGTGTAAGATTAAATTATAAACTTATTGACAATTGGAATAATGTAAGGACTACATTATCTATTACGCACAGCTTCCCTTTTTTCGTAAAATTTTCGGATAAAAGTACTAAATAACTCTTATTTTATGTGTTTAGATTTACAAAAACCAATTATCGTAATTATTTTTGCGGAATCATGGACTATGAATTGTTGAAGTCATTATGGCCCAAGATATCACAAAATAATTGCGATACTTGGGTTCATTGACTTGAAGTACTCAAAATAAAACTTATTTTGTGCATCGAATTCAAAATTCGAGAAAAAGGTTTTATCACGCTTCGACTTAGACTACCCGAATTGATATAAAATTAATAATGTACATGCGTATACATTAATTTTAATATCAAACACTTTTACGTGATTTTGTATTCGCTTATAATAAAATTAGATTATATATGGACTTTAATATTTTTACCTCATGTATCTCAGCATCAACATAAATTATCCTGTCGTCATTATTATTTACTGTTTCACCAATTACTTCAGGATTATTATTTTCGTACTCTTCTGTAACAACATCGCTTTCTTGATTACGTCTATCTTCTATATTTTCTTTTTCAGAAACTTTTCTGACTTGTTTGTTTTCTTTATCACTTGATTCCTCATGTTCTTCACTACTTTCTCTTGCTTTATTTCTCATACCCTCGCTATTCTTCTGACGCTGTATGTTGTAGGCTCTAAAAATGTCACCACTTCTCTGCTTTTTGGCATTAAGTTTTGAAGTTGCCTGAAACTATGAAAAAATGTATATGTGAATTTTTGTTTATAAATTAAATTCAAATATTCAATCTTGGATTCATTACTTTTCGTTTTTGCTTCATCATAGCTACTTGTGAATCTTCTTCGTCTGTATCATCACTTAGAGAAGATTTATTATACTTAGGCCGTCGTATTCGCTTAGAAGAATCGTTCATTTCTTCCTCGGTATCTAGTGTTGAATATAAAAATATTGTTATTGATCATCATAAGTAATAATTATCAATTTTTCAATATTTAATGTTATATATATTTGTATTTCAAGCTTAACCAATTTATAAAATAGTACGGAAATCTATCGTCTATTGATAAAAATTTTTCAAGTGGATAAATATAATACAACTTATAAATAAAATTTTTTTTTTAACATTAATGTTACTTTAAAGTATGATTTTATAATAATACTTTTATTCTTTGAAGATTTATAACTAGTGAATTATTATGTATTACTTTTTAGCTTTAGAGTTGATAATAACGAATTTAACATTGTTTATTCAAAATTGTTTTTTAATATTTAATTTACTGAAGTTACTTTTTTATAACATACAATAAATTATCTACATCAAAAATTATTTTATCTGATATCAATTTAATAATTATAATTATCACGTACACAGTAAAAAATTTTGCGTCATTGTGTCAAAATATTTTTTTTTTTTTTTTATGTCAAATATTTTTCATTTTTGTGTGTTATTTTAACACTTCTTTAAGTCGACTCTGTTGAATCAACACGAAAAAGTGTTAAATATTTAACTCAGAAATTTTCAACATAAAATTTTTTGACAATAACGCAAAATTTTTTACTGTGTATAACAACTTTTACAATCGCGAATTACTTTGTTTTACAAGTTAAAAAAATAATTAAACAAAATATTAATTTTCGGAATGGAATAAAAACATTAAATTTTCGATTAAATTGATTTTGATATTACTAAACATCTGGAAATTCGTTAAATTTTTATAGCAAATAACTTATCTGTTATAATATTACAAATCACATTTCCCCAAGTACCAATTTTCACTAAGCTATGGTTGGAAGTTATTTAAAATAATTAATTTATTATATCAAACATAAATTATGATTATTATCAGTAGCATTGACGATAAATATATGATTGTTTTCAATAATTCACCTGCAAACAGGACATAATAAAGAAATTAGCTATCCGGTAAATAAATTGAGATGAATATCATCACTTATTAATTACTATAAAACATTAATTGATTTCTTATAAATAATGAATTTTTATATGTACATAACTTAACATTGAAATTTGGAAACATTTTTTCTTTTAAATACTATTAAAAATTATCAGTTGCATTCTATATTTTTATTTAGAATTTAAAAAATTTTAATTTCATAAAGTTCAAATCTTTTCGTTTCATTAGTACAGAAATTATTTAATCAATTATGAATAAAATAATTTTGATTATTTATTAAAAACACAAATAATTTTTTTAATTGAATTTTATCGATATGTTAGGTAATTTGTGAAATAGCTTATTTTTCACAATGGTTACACATTTTTCTTAAATAAATCTTTAAGCGGTTAAAAAATCTATCTACTATTAAATTTCATGAAATTTACCATTTTCAAAAACTTTACATTTTAAATTTTTATGAAATACGTACCTGCGGTTTTCAATATGATACACTTAAAAATTTGGCCTCCCTCACAATATGAATAAATCTTGCCCTTTGATAATGAATTATACTGGCCAAAGTCTTTAATTTTAGTTGTCTCAACAACACACTTCTTTTTTAATGAAGGAATTTCGATTAAAGCATATTCCATGATTAATTTTAATAAATGCTGTTTACTTGAACTTATCTATCCCGTTGTCACCATAGTACTGAAGACTGATCGTGGATAGTGCATACCTTTTCCACGTTGGGGTAGTTTCGGAAACACGAAGAGTACCGAAGGTAACCGATCTTGCTTCAATAGCGTCTCTACGGCCTGAGGCACGTTCGCATACATGTAAACAGTTTCCGTGTCTGTGAGGTGTTACCGCTTCTCTAGTCGACAATTGCGGAAGTCTTCTTTCTAATTGAAAACAAACTATACTTCTACCGTTGCAGTTTTCAAACAAGGTTTAAATATATCTAATATGATGGTGTTGTAGCTTAACAGGATCTGTCATGACCATAATACAATAATAAGTAAATTCAGCTCCTAGGATAATGATTATTATTTTTCTTTATTATTAATAAGTATACATTCTTTTTCATTGCATATTAAATATCACTTCATTAGCAACACTTTAATTTGTAATATTATTGTTATATATTCTTAAATTATAAAACACTATAAAAAATATTCTTAAAATATGCACTTGTGATTCTTGTAAATTTTTTAACAGAGAATTTTTTGATGGTATTTTAAATTTTAGTAATAGATCAATTATGATACAAATAATCGATGTAAATGATAAAATTAATCATATCTGATTCTTTTTCAACCAAATATTTATAATTAGGATATAAAAAATCGGACGAAAAATTTGCCCATGTAGGTTACTTTTCTTTTATTTGTTTTTTACCTGCAATTAAAAAGTATAGTTATTACGGCAAAGCTCTCGTATAATGTACATAGAACGGAAATATTCGACTAGATTCAACTAATTACACACTGATAGAAGGATTTCTAAGTTTTTAAAAAAATTTCTTTGTATTTAAGATATAATTTCTTAAACATCATTTCTTAATATTTAAGAAATATTTCTTGGTATTTAAGAAATATTTCTTAGTATTTAAGAAGTATATATATTTTTTAGTATTTAAGCAATATTTCTTAAATACTAAGAAAAATTTTGTAAATACTAAGAAATTATGTTTAAAAAAAAATTTCTTAAATCAAAAGAAATCTTCTTAAATGCTAAGAAATCCTTCTATCAGTGCAATTAAAATCGGAACCTCAGCTAACATTTTGCAAACGTTAAAAAATTTTATAAATTAAAAAGAAAAATATAAAATAGTACAATAGTCGCAAAGTCTTGACCATCCGTTCCTTGATTAAAACAGACTACGACAAGCCAATAGGAACTATTAAGAATATCTTTTAATAAATTTTTTATGTTGAAATTAGTTTATCTTATATTTCTTCGTTAAAATATTTTGTTAACTTATCACTCATAAGAAAAATTGAAAATTTTTATAAAAATTCAGGAAGTTAATGGTTTTATCCCATTTTGCGATAACCGAGTTTTTATCAGATTTAAACGTTCTGACGTTTTAGAAATCTTGCCTAACTATTTCTACGGTAGTGTCCATGCGGTTAGTTGTATGTGTGTGTGTGTGTGTGTGTGTGTGTGTGTGTGTGTGTGTTGTGTCTGATATTTCTTTTCCATTCTTTCTTTTCAACATTAAACCGAAAAAATTGGAAAATATCAAATACAATTGAATGCTGCTATACATAAAAATTTTTGTCCTATTTTTTATATCCGAATTATAAATATTTGATGAAAAACATTCATCTGTTATGATATATCATATTATACACATTGATTATTTGTATTATAATTGATTTATTACTAAAATTATAAATATCATTTAAAAATTTAAAAGAATCACATATGCATTTTTTTAGAATTTTCTTTTATAGTTTATTCTACTTTAAGAATATGTAAAAATATTATTACAAATTAAAGTATTGCTAATGAAGTAATATTTAATTTACTATGACAAAAAAAAAGTATACTTATTAATAATAAAAAAATAATAAATCAATAAATTATTATTATCCCAAGAAGTGAATCTATTTGTTATTGTATTCTATAGCTACGGCAGATCCTGTTGAGCCACAACACTATCATGTAAGATAGGTTTAAAAACCTTGTATAAAAACTGAAGCAGTAGAGGTATTAGTCCAGTCGGCCTGGAAAAAAAAGCGGTTTGTTGGACACTTTTCGAGAAAATGGTCCGATTTTGGATTTTTTTTTTTATCCGTATTGGAAGTGATTCGTTGTAAAATCCGCTCTTAAGCTATTTCAACATCAAATCTAGGAAACTTCTATTGAATTAGGAGTTTATAGAAGCTATAGCTTGGGAAATAACAATTTAAATTTTTAACCTAATTTTTATCCACCTCCGCAAACCGCTGTCAGGTCAGCTATCATAAAATTCGGTCGTATATTATTTCTACACCTAAGTCCAGTCGACCTGGAAAAAAAGTGTTTTGTTGGTCACTTTTCGATTAGGATTTTTTGTTTTTAAAATACTCAGAAAAATATTCTAAACATTTGTGTGTATGTGGGAAGTGTTGCTTTTTTTTTGTTTAAAAAATAGCGTTTTAGCGTTGAGCTTTAAATTTAAATATCTCAGAAACTACGCAAAAGTAGTCGAGACATGCTGCGTATGAAATTTAGAGAATTAAATAAGGCACTAAATGAGCCAAACCCGAAGTCTCTACGACCAATAGTTTACGAGATATTAATTTTTTAATGAAAAAAAATGCGGTTCCGCTCAAGCGCTTATAAACAAATAGCTGTAACTCCGCGAAAAATCATGCGAATTACTTTTTTTTTTTTTTTAATTAAAGCTATTGTTGTCTGCTATAATCAAAAAAATCAGCTAAGCTCAAAAACATTTTTTTAAATTTATATGAATAATTTAACATTTTTCGAATTTTTGCATTAAAAAATAGTTAAAATTAAAAAAAATTTTTTTTTTTTTTGCATAAAAATGTTTTTCCAGCAACAAAGAATCGATACAAAAAAAAAATGTTTTTTTTTTAATTTTTTTCATGAAAATATACAGCTAATAAGTTTAAAAAAATATGAGCTCTACGGGGATTCGATGTCCGGATCCGAGGAAGTGCGCGTGCGCCATTCCCCTCAAACCGTTGTCGGAGAGAAATGGGGGAATAATAATAATATGAGGCAAATAACAACAATAGCAAGCGGCCGCTCAGATATTCAGAGTAATTTCTTTTTTGTAATTTTTTCGTTTTCTTTTTCTAAGTCTTAATTAACTTTTAAAAAATCGATTCCACAATATAGGTATCAAACGATTCAGAGTTTCATGAATCGTAAAGATATCCTATCGTGTGGAGAACATTTTTTAAAAATATTTTTTCTATTTGTTTAAACAAATAGTTAATAAAAAAAAAAATTGCTTCCACAATATTGATATTAAACGATTCAGAATTTCAAAAAAAAAAATCCAAAATCGGACCATTTTCTCGAAAAGTGTCCAACAAACCGCTTTTTTTTTCCAGGCCGACTGGACTAAGAAGTGGTAACCACACGAACACAGGAATTGTTTGCATGTATTTATATATATTATCTGTTGAGTAAACATCAAAAGTGTGTAATATACAGTAATGCTCACAAAAACAAAATAAAACTGTAGAAATGCAGAAAATGAATGTGTGTAGCTTAGACGTGAGCTGTTGTACACCAATGTTGTTGCCGGTAAGTATAGATGTTTCTTTATTTTCTTCTTTATTTCTCTTAGTAAAAAATAAATAAACTGTCGATAATAAAAAGATCTTATTTCAAGCTTGTTTATCCTCGGACTATGAGTAATCTTGAAATGAATAAAAGGTTTAGTGTTTGTTCAGACATACAAATGAAACAAAGTCTTTTTCTAAAGTCATTTTTCAATAACAATAAAAGAAAGTTATTTACATTAATATAAATTAAAATATAAACTTACCGATTTTATAACCAAGTACGACAATTAGACAATATGTAAATTGATATAATTTTTCCATATTAATTTTGTGTACGCGCTTATTATCTTCAGAAAAATTAATAATGCTAACTATTCATTTTAAAAAATGCGGCTATGAGAAACGCCTCTTACAATTTTTTCAAATTTTCTTTTTTTCCCACCCTAAAAAAAGTTACGGATTTCCCTACAAAATGGCTTATTATTTATTTATTTACATTGTTTAAAGAACACGTAATGTTTTCAATTAAAAAAAAAAATTCATTAAGGCAAGAAAAAAATAATGTTACTGAGCAGTGAATAAATTTATATCTTAATGTTTAATGACTTCATTATTAGAAAAAAATTAATTTTTACTTTATTGCATTAAATGAATACCTTTTTATTTTTTTATGTTGGCTAAAATAATCTATACATTGGAAAAAAACTGAAAAATATCAAAAAGTCTATAAACTTTTTATGTGAAAAGAAAAAACTTTAAAAAAGCATTGATATATTTTATGCAAAAGCTATTTAATAAGATAGTGACACTTTAAAAATAAAATTTAATTAAAACACGATTAAATTATTAACAATATTTGCACAGTCAGCATTATTATTATGTTACTATTATTATTATCTTATATGTTACTATTAATATTATTATCATCATCAGTATTAACAATACTTAGACTACTTTAACTTTCAATGATTTCATACAAAATTCTAAAAATAATACAATAGGATTGTGGTCACTTAAAGAAAGAAGTCACCTCTATAGCTATAGGTATACCTGCTGTAACTCAAATCGGTGACGCAAACTTCTAAGATTATGTATGGTTATCTTAATAATATATCTATAATTTGATTTTAATTTTGAATTGAAAAAAAAATGAGTTGATCAATTACAAATTAAAAAATGAAAAGAAATTATTTTTGATAAGATATAACATTATATGAAGTCAATATCTTGATCAGGGTTGGACAGAAATTATACTCAAAAGAATATTTTTGATTATTGCAAAAAAAATTTTCTATAAAAACAAAATTCTGAATTTAGTATTTAAAAATTAATAATGATTAAAGTATTTTCTTAGTTTTGCCTATTCAACGGCTATATATTTTTATAAAAATTATTCAGTTATGAAGTTTTGCCTTAATTTTTTAATAACACACAAATAAAAGTGAAAAGGACAAGTAGTGTAACTTTGTTGAGCTACTGTATGTTATTTTCCATGTGCGCTTGCGCGCGCAACGTATATTCGTACTTAAAGCTGTAGATAACGGTGCATAGTATAAGCGCGCCACTCCTGTACTATTATTTGATGTCTGAGTCAGTCTGAGTATTAAGTAACTTAGTATTATGTGCACGTGGTTAGAAGACACTATATTTTCTATACTTTGAAATCGTATAAAAACAGTACTTGTTGGAAAGTTTATAACCGCAATTATTATTAAAGTTTTCTGTACTGATAATAAAAATTGCATTATCTGATAGCTATTTTTACTAAATACTGTTATATTTTGTTATTCACAAGCCTTGATTTTCCCAAATAGTGGTGTATATATTTCATTAATTTTTATAAGTGAAATACTTTCAACAAAGTTATGTGTATTCCAACCTTTATTCCTGTAAAAATTAACTTCTTACTAATAAATAATTATAAATTAATTTTTTATTTTTTATAAACAAATACAATTAAATATTGTTGTTTAAAATGCCTCGAGGCTCGTATAAAAAGTATTTACATCGCTACGGCGATGGTGTAATTCCTCGTTCAACTCATTACAGACAATTACAACGGCTTCGAGAAAATGTAAGTATAAGTGATTTGTAAAAATTTATATTATAATATACACGATATCTTATTTTATACAGAAAATACATTTATATAAAGAAAAGAAATACGATGTTAATGTTTAAACATTTAGCGTTGTGTTCGAGTCTTCCGCCCCAGGATGCTCCGCTAATTTTTTTTTTCTTCTTCCAAAGAAAATTTTAATTTACAAATTTACCTTAAATACTATGACAATAGCTTTATGTTTAAAAAATGAAAATGATCATAATTATGACTGTATTATATATAATTATAATAGTAGTTATTAGTAATACAAATAATTAACCAAAATGTATAGCATGGTAATAAAAATAAAAAAAATAATCAATTTATGTTAACATCAATTAATGTTGACAAACAACGGTTTTTGTTAGGATTAATATTAATAATGTAAATAATATGCCTTAACAATAGTTATTATAATATAAATAGTTTATGGCATTAATTAATGATTATAATAATAATGATCATAATCATAACAATAATAATATAAATAATAATTAATAGTATATCTATAAGGTAAAGTACCTAGTAGCTGTTGGGGAACTAATGCCTGCGCACTTCATGAATTTGTATATCTACATATATGCATATAAATATACCTATACATTGAGTGAGCAGGTCTGCTTCTTTAGCAGCTGGGCATTTTACCTTAACAGTAACAATAAATCTCATTTTCAAATACTTTTACCGGGTAGAAAAAAAATTAACGGAACTTGTCGGGGCACTGGGGTAAAGAATGCAAATGTACTTTGTCAAAACTTATAGAATATAAGCATATTGAAAGTTTCTCAAATATTGTTATTAATTGAAATTATCAACTAAAATTAATAATTATAAAGATTAACACTAAAACTTTAATGGATATTGATATCAATAAATTAAATTAAAAGTCTTCAAAAAATCTCAGAATAAAAGAAGAAAATATTCCCTACATATTTTTTCTCTTAAGAAGAAAAAAATAGAAAAATCATAAGTATACCGTTCGAGTATTTCGAAACCAAAACTCATTGATATGAAATTCATAAAAAGTAACAATTATTTATAGCTAATGTTTTTTATTTAAAAAAGAAATACTAAGTTTTATTTTTATATTTTTAATTAAAAATTTTTTAGTTGGAGAATGAAAATAGTCAAGTTCTTGCAATGCCAGTAGATAATATCGTACAGACAACTACAATTAATGCAGCTGAAATCTCTTCAGTATGTGTCGATCAGCATGCCCCATCAACATCAAGCTCATATATACCAAATGATAGATGCAATAGAAGCCTACTTGGTAAAGAAAACGAATATTTATGGCTGTATGATAATTATAATGAGCAAACTCAAGAAGATGAAATTTGGTTTGATGTAAGTTTCAAAAAATATTTTTTTATGGACTTCATTAAAGTTTGCAAAAATTAATAATTCGATAACATGTATCCATATTTTTTCAGGTTGAAAAATTAACATCAAGTGAATATTCTGATCAGAATTTAGATAATGAAAATGATGAGGTATGTAGCGACTGAAATATATGTTTATAAAAATTATAAGAGGAAAGAGGGGGGAAATGAGGTATTTAAGGAAATTTTGAAGTTTTTTTGTGGCTGAATGACATTACATCTTTCGTTTTCTTAAATGATATTGAAAAAAAAAAGTTTTTCACTCTTCGTTCAAAACAAAAATTTCAATATGTTGTCGGCAAAATAGGGTATACACTCATAAAAGAATTGCACGACTCATGATGCGAAGCATCAGAGAGTGCTTTACGATCGAAAAATTTTTTTCGCCTCATTTCGGCAACTATTTTTATTATTATACATTTGTTAGTTTACGGAATCAAGATATTTTGCATACTATTGTCAAGATAATTTAATGGAGATTAATTTGACACTTTTCAAAAATTTATTTAGTGCAATAGAAATGGAAAAAAACGTCAAAATAGGTCAAAAAATTTTCCTGTCCGTCATGTATGAAACTCCGGAAACACTATAACTTGCAAAAAAATGCCTTAATTGACTTAAATTTTTTTTAAAAAAATTCTTTGAAATAATTGTAGGTCAGGGAATGCGAATGGCTAGCTAATTCAGTGTCGTTTATGTATAATTAATAAAATAAAACAAAAAACCAGAAGACTGTATATCTCTATATATATCCATGTAAAATTAACATAGATCGTGATATATCTATATCTATAGATATTATGTACATTTTATTCCACCAGGGGCACCTGTGCATCACTTTCCTAGTACAGCTGTTATTTTAAAAATTTTTTTTTCGTTTTATTTTGCACGACTTTATGTGTTTTTTTTTTTATATTTCATAATTAAATGAGGATTATGAGTCGTGCACTTTTGGATTTTCCAAACTTTTTTGTTAAATATTAATAAATTGATTTACTTAAAAGAAATTTTTAATTTCTTAAATGTAAACAAATATTTTTTAGGACTTGATAAATATGTATTCGGGAGAAAAGTATATTTATTCACAGTTTATAAATATTTTTTAACAGCTAACAAATATTTATTTGAGTAAATATGTCTCACTTACGGCGATGTGAAGATTGTACATAAATAAATGATGTTATAACCTTCTGTAAAAATTATATTCGATAATAACTTTGACGTAATATTTTATTAGGACTTATTTTATCGTTTATTTTTATTGCTGAATTATTGTTATTATGAAAACGGAAATCTTTCTCACGGATTTAAGTTTTATTATTCGTTAAAGCTTTATAGATTTATTAACAGTTAATAAATCGTGTTTAATAATCCAATTGGTTACTGTTAATAAATATTTATTAACCATTAACAAATATTAAGTAATATTTAATAAATTGCATTTAATAAATAATTTATTAGCTGTTAATGAAAATTTATTGAATCACATGAAATTAAAAAATAGTTAATTAACAGTTAACAAGGCTTATTAAATATCAACAAATCCTTCTGTCAGTGTATCTATGAAGATAAAATAAAAAATTAAATTAATAGATAAATTGGATTCAATTCAAATTTTTTTGAAAGTAATCTACATAACGACAAACTAAAGTTCATGTAATAATTGGATGGAAAAGTGGAATTTTTAATTGATTTTATCATGAAGATATAAATATTTTTAAACAGATAGACATTAAACTGAAGTTTTCATTATTAACTTTTTTAACTGCAAGCTTCTCGCGAATTTTCAACTCTTAAAATTTTTAAATTATAAGAATCGCAAACATTTTTATTTAATCATAGAAATACATCTCAAGTAAAGTGACACTAAGAATTTATTATTAAATTTGGAAAAAAAAAAATTTTGAACAGTAGTAAATATGGAACTTTTCTTTTTTTTTAAGCTTGACGCACTCAAAAATCTTTCAATTGGTAGATTTTTCAGCTTTTCGAGTAATAAATCTTAGAGATTTTATAAGAATTTTTTTTTTTATTTTTAAACTAAAAAATCTTTAGAAAATATCATGTAATTATGATTTGCTTATTGATATTCAACGTTATTGAAATGGCTTCCTAGATATAGTAACTACTTGCTATACTATTTCATACTATTTTTTTGTACAATGACAAAAACATTCGGAGACTTAACGAAACAATTGACCATATTATGCTCCACTATATTTACAAAAGTGATCATGGAATATTTATAGAATATTTAAGAAATATAATTTTTTTTCGCTTAAGTAGTAAAAAATATTTTCAAACGTCAGTATAATAGGTTTATTTATTTACAATTATATAATCGGATTTAAAAATTCTTCATTCATACATAAACAAGCATGGCTGAACATTTTCAATAAAATTCATTTTTAAAATTTAAGTTATAGAAGAAACCCATAAAATATTATTAATGAATTCCTTTTTTAGGTCCTACACGATGAAAGCCATACTGATGAGGATTTATACAATGAACCTCTTTGCAAATGCACGTCAGTAACAAGAGGAGAAGCGTTGTTAATGACACTTTTATTAGGAGTAGAGGAATCTTTGACATGGAAATCGATTACTGCAATTTTATCGCTAATAAATACCTTATTCGGTAGGAAGGTTGTCAACAATTCAAAATATAAATTGTTCAAGGACTTACAACTAAATGAAAAAATGATATCATTTCATGTGTATTGCAATAATTGTATGTATTATTTTGGTGTACAAAATAATTCTGATACGGAAGGATTAATATGTGAAAATTGTGGAAACTCCGATGAGCCTTCAGATATTTCATGTTTTATAACTCTTGATATGAAGACGCAATTGATAACATCACTGCAGGATCCTGAAGTACAGCAAGCATTATTTGAACATTTTGAAAAAAAAAAAAATATTGAAGATAACGATACTATTGAAAATATTACCGATGGGCAAATATATAAAAAATTATGTGAACCAAATAAACCATTATGTCAAAGTCATAACTTAACGTATACATTTAATACGGATGGCTGTCAGAAATCAAAGTCTAGCAAAATGTCAACTTGGCCAATATTTGCAGTTATCAATGAATTACCGATTAAACTTCAGAAAAAACATATGGTGATGTCTGCAATATGGGTTAATAATAAGGATCCAGATATGCAGTTATTTTTGAAACCATTCATTGATGAAGCAAATGAATTATCAGATAAAGGTTTTGAATGGATGTTGAGAGATCAAGTCATAAAAAGCAAATTTATTCCAATATGCTCTGTTGTTGATTCAGTAGCCAGATGTAAAATGTTAAATATGAAACAATTTAATGGTTTTTACGGTTGCACTTTCTGTGAGCACCCAGCAGATTCGGTCGATGGATCAATAAGATTTTGCATATCAACAATAATTCCGAAAGATCGCACTGACGCTTCAATAAAAAAAAATATGGAACTTGCAGCTGAGAGTGAATATGGGATCAACGTTAAGGGTGTTTGGGGGCCATCAGCATTGATGAATTTAAAGTATTTTGACATTGCTGATGGAATGTCTCCAGACTACATGCATGCTTTTCTGATAGGCGCAGTAAAGCAGCATACTAATATTTTATTAACATCAGTTGGTGAAGAATATTATATTGGTAATCCTAACCAGCTAAATATCATCGATGAACGATTATTGAATTTTAAACATCCTACTTGCATAACACGTTCATCAAGAACTATAAAAGATAGAGAAATGTGGAAAGCAAATGAATGGCGGTCATGGCTGCTTTTCTATTGTTTAATTTGTATCAAAGGAATTCTTCCTAACAAATATTTAAACCATCTTGCTTTACTCGTTGAAGCATTATGTGTAATGCTGTCTGGAAAAATAACGGTGAAAGAATTGCGTAGAGCTGGTGTTTTATTAATAAGATATGTTATACTATACCAAGAATATTTTGGTAAAGCAGCCATGACTTACAATATTCATTTACTTCTACACATGGAAAAAAGCGTATTTAATCTTGGACCAATATGGTACCACAGTACATTTATATTTGAAAATGAAAATCACTTCATTTTGAAAATGCAAAAAAGTCCAGCCCATTTAGCTCTTAATCGAAAAAATACATCGCAAGTTCACGAAATACCTAATCTACAAAAAGACTGGTGATTATCCGGTTCGCGGGACCGATTATCTAGAACTATGTAGGAGCACTAATATGTTAACTCTTGAAGAGAGAAGAAACTGCGCAGCGGTACTATTCGTCGTGGGGGTTTGTAGGAGTCTCATTCACTGCCCAAAATTCCTATTCTTACTCCTTTTTAAACTTCCTTCACATAACCTCAGATTCTCGAATCTCTTTCTACTCCCTCTGGTGAGATCGATTTTGGCACAAGCATCTCCACTGTATAGGCTATTAACAATATGTAACTCCATCGTTGCCAATAATAATGATGAAGGATTTGAACTTGATCTCTTCGGATACAACCAACCGCTCATTCCTAGCACTCTTGTGTCACTAATTCTGAAATTGCGTAATATTAATACTTAACTGTTGATAATATATCTACTTTGAGCACTCCTAGTCCTGGTTAATAACAAATGAAACTAAAAATGTAACTCTGCATATATAGCTGTAATTTATAATCATCTCTATTTTATTTTTTAGTTTTTAAGCTATCTTTAATTATAATAATTCAAATAGTAAGCTTTGGTTTATATAGAGCCATAAATTAACTTAAATTCATACACTGTCAAAATCTTCAACACTGTAAAAATTTAAGTAACCCTGTTATTTGCGCTTTGGGCTGTTGGGTTTATGTAATGGAAAAATAAAATAAAATCTCATAGAGGAAAGTACCACGGGGCCAAGCTTGTAAGCTAGGCTTGGCCCAGTTCTGGTAGAAGTCTGGGATGATAACGATGGGCCAAGCATGGTTACCAGGACTGGGCCATAGTTAATTTTCAAATCTGGCCCATACCATTTGATAAAAAATGATAATCAAAAAATTTTTGGAATGTTATTTTTTTATTTTGTTTTTTAAGTAAAACTAACGCACGTCCAGATCGATTGACTTTTAATGTAGACCTAACTTTCGCTAATTATAGAAATAAATTGAAAATCGCATCCGTTTTAACCGAGATTCGAACCCGAGCCGCGCGCTTGCCAGACCGATAACTAACATAAATCCAAGAAGAACGCATAGTTAAATAACTTAGTGATACTTATTTGACGATCATAAACTGTTTCATATATTATATTGTCACAGTGTTTACACGCTGTGGCATTTCCCGCCGGGCTCAAGCACACTGGTGGGAGGCTCCGCCAGATGGCGGCACCTCCTGAGCTAATATTAAAAAGTTATTAGAAATAAGATTTAGTTTTAGTTTGATATTGTTGATTTACATTTATTTCAGTCCATGGGGCGAATAGGGTGGCCGCCGGCGATCGGGGAAATTAGCGAAATTTAATTACAAAATTTAAATTAAAAATTTGGATTGATTAATAATTCAGTTTATTAAATTATACCGGGCCCAAGTGAGCGGCTGACGGGCCTCAGAGTACCCGTGGGCCCCCAGTCTGGAGTGGACGAGCCTGACGCTCAGCTCAAATTCGTACTTTAAATTCACATTTGAATCTAAATTGATGGATAATTATCCGAATTTATACAAATTTTCAATTGTAATTATTGCCAAATCACCGTCTCACGCGGATTCCGGCTCGATCATGCCCCGGCGGAGAATTACTCAATATTTGGTGGAATAAATTTTTGAAATAGTACTGCTGCCGGCGGAAAAGATAGAGAGTCACAGGGGTGAATTAGATAAGTAAGCACCAGTGTGTTTCAGCTACCGTTGTTTTGTTTAATTTTTAATAACGATTGATATTTTGTTATTAATTGCTGATTTTTGCTGTTAGTGTGCTGATTAATCTGGTGAGTACTGAAGTTTTATTCCACCGCGGTAATTAATGAGATTTTCCCGGGCGTGAACCGGCGCCGGTTTTCCGTGAGGCCGCCGTTTTTACCACGTGGCTGGCATGTGGTAAATTGCATATTAAATTATTTATCATTAAAAATTACTTTTATTTATGATCAAATGTGAATTTATATATTGATCGAAATTAGACCAGCCTCTCGTGAAAATTCCTCGACGGTTTGCTCTTTAATCGCCCTGTGACTTAGGTTATTATCATAAATGATAAATTATAAAGTTTGTATTGCGTCATTCGCTTATTGTTATTATTCTTTATGCGAAAATTAAAAATATTCAACTTGAGTTATATATATATAAGTAAAAACTTTGAACATTCATTCTTTAAAAATTGAATACAACAGGCAATTAAGATCAACTATTGGCAGTTGTTGTAAAATAAGTATTGATTTAATGTAAGATAATCATTGAATTAATATTATAATTATTGTTTAAGATTATTTTTGATAATTTACGATTATTATTGATTAATTTACGCATTGACATAATTCTTTGGCGCAAATTGCGACCAAAATTAATAATATTTGATTATTATTATTTTATTTTATTTTGTTTTTGCGCTTATTACTGCGGAATATTGATTATCTTTCTTAAGTAATATTTTATATGCAAATTATATTAGACATTTTTAAATCGAGATTATTACCAAAATTATTGCTTCCCTACGAGGATATTGTTAGTCTTGAATATTATACTATTACAATTTTATTTCATTACTGTTGGAAAGAGAGTAATTGTTAGTCAAGGATTCCAGGATAAGTTTAACTTGTATTTAAAAATAGGATTAACTGGTCCACGGAGGATCTCATTGATTTAGACCTCTTAGGCCGTAGCTTGAATAAATTTGTAATTTGAAATTTATTTAATTTATTCACAAATACTTTCTTGAGATATTTCCTTTATGCTAACTATTTAACTTTCCTATGTTCCTTTACGCCACTTGTTTTCCTTCCTATTGTTAAATTTAAGACAATACTTAGTAATTAACTATTCATTATTTCTATTTCCACCCTAACTTCATTTCAGTTTGCATTACTTTGCGGATTATTCTTCCATTCACACATTAATTTAAATCGTTAATTGATCGTCCGGGGCGGCCCCTGGAATTTCGATTATTTTGGTAATTTTTAGATAAAATTACCTGGCGTCCTATCGTGCACTAACCCAGCCTGAGGAGTTTCCGGGTTACTTTTATTATTTTTATTTCATATTTAAAAAGGGCGAGCGTAAATACTCTACCCAGCCGGTATCTCCGCCTCCGGTAAAAATTTGGTTAAATTTTAGGGAAACGTATTGTTACAATATATTAATTTGTATTATACATTTTGTTAGTTTGATTTTAATTGACTTTTTGCTGCAATCTAGCTTTATAAGTTAATACGGTAGTTTGTTGTAATACTTGATAGCAATATAATGAGATTTTACTTGATACAGTTTTGCTTCGCTTAGGTAGAGGGATTAATCTATTTCTAGTATTAACCTCAGTTTTCTCGAAACTAGTTTTACAATCATTATAATGGAGCAGTATAGAGTTAACTACGAAGCTTTTTTTAATATCCAATACATTCTTATTATCAATTTTTTTTAGTAACTTATTCTGTATTAAAGCTACGGCATTTAAAGTATTACTGTAAGCTCCACCCCATGAAGTTATAGCATAGTTAATATTACTTTTAATCAAAGAATGACGGCTAATTTTACATTTTACTAAGTTTACAATCGGCTAATATTACAAGTTTCTGCAGTAAGAATTAGCTAAATTCACGTAGCTACAGATTTTTGTTTTTCGCTATTTTTTAAATGACTGAATTTATATTTGGTGAAATTTCCATTTCGCTAATTTTATTAATATCATTTTTTATTTGCAACTAATTTTATAAATGACATTATCAACTAATTTTCAAATTTATAGTTTATCAACGTTCGAGTTAACAAATAGCTATTTTCCAGTAAACTTCAAAACATACTTAAATTAATGACCACGATTGTATAGTTATTTATTCATTTATTTGTTTAATATGTGTTTTATTGTTTAATATTTTTGTATTATATGAAATATATTAGATTATTATGTATTTAATTAATTAATTTGTTCACAACATATTTTCAGTTGCTCCGAAATAACGCATACTGAATTCAAATGTCAGTTGTTCCAAAATAACGTGTACTGTTCACAATATGGAGGGTAGAAGGGGTACCTTCACTCTCTATAAAGTTTACATACCGAACATGCGCACTTTCTTATCCTCACAATCCTATTAGACACAACAGCAATGTTCGGTCCTTTATTATCACACGTTGTACTTACCTCGGATCTCTCTGTCACTCATTTTCGGACGCGTTGAATTTGAAATCTTCAAAATTTGTCAACCTCTATTAAGACCGAATTTTTTGCAGTCAACCCTATATCATCGTGTTCAGAATGAAACAGCGCTTATGCTCACATAAATTTTTTTCTATTATCAAATCTAGCTCAAAAAGCCTCACTGTCTCAAAGCGTCACTGGCTCAAAAAGCGTCAATGTTTTTTTTGCCAGCTCTTTTATAACCTTCAATTCCAAGTTCTCAAACTTTCCTATTGTCAACCCCGGTTCGTTTTTGGGAACAGCAGTGGGGACTTTTAATTTGCACGCCCGGTGACAAGTCTAAACTTCTTGTCAAAATCGAGCGGTAAAGGAAAGCCCTGATTTATCTTGGTGTCAATAAGGTGGTCGATAACGACCATGGGAAGTTCGATTTTCCCTACCACAATTTCTATATTAACTTTACTGATGTCTTTGACATATTTTTTTTAAAACTACATAAAAAAACTAAAATGAAAAAAAAGTTGTTTAATTTGATTAAAAAAAAAAAAATAACATAGCTTAGCATAGGTTGACCCTAGTTGTAAATAATTACCTGATATTTATATGTACATTTATAAAATTATCTAGATATTCATTAAATCGCAGAAATTATTCTACAATATTTTTAAGGAGCTCCGTTCCTTCAGACGTTATAATTACTTTAAAATTGAAAAAATACTCGGTAAAATCAGGATTAAAAGCTCTATATTCATTCAAAAATTGTTGCATCTATTCATATATAATTTTTCAATATGTACATATAATCGTATATATTTATAAATGATCATATTGTAACAGGGTTAAATTACCCTAAATCGATAAGTCACCGGATGTCGATAACTATTCGACATAGCACTGGCGCGTCTCGATCTTCAGACCTAAAGGGAGAATAGGAGGGGGTAGTCTTGGGTTAAAATAGGTGAGCCGTGCAGTGGAAAAGGGAGAAGTAGTGTGACCGCCAGACACAGTGCCACCGAAATCAAGAAGGACCGATCTCCGGAGTAGTGACGAGACGAACGAAGCCAACTACAACTAGGACTTCATCCTCAACGAGTGAGTTAGATCATCGTTTTGTTCGTCAAGGTATCAATCATTACTCCGTGGGCGGAAAGTGGACCGCGGTTTACACTCGGTTCATTTTACCTCTTCTCAATTTATTATTTTATATATAATTTTTATTAATAATTAATAGTGAAACATTAGCTAGCTTGGATTGAGTGATTTTCCTGGGGGTTTATACCCAAGAGTCACTCAATCGACCTTGCGGGAAAGATTTAATAAATAAAATTAATCAATTAAAATAATTAACATCTAGAAAAGTCGTTTGATTAATTGTTGTAATTTTATAACAATTAACGCCAGAAAAAGTAATTAATTTTGTTGCTTGAAAAAAAATCTACAAACATTTTACTCGTGGAATTTTTGGTTGAGCGTCAGTACATTTTGTGTCGCAGTAAATTCCAAACACCCAAGGTCAAAGACAACTAAACTAGCGAATGTTATAGCTAAGAAAATGAATGCTTCGACTTTTGTCGATTTTTATAATTTGGAAAATTATTAGGATTTTATTGAAAATTATATTAGGAATTAATTATTGAAAATATTTTATATTGTAAATTATTTTATTTATTAAATATTAATTAATTTATTTTGGGATTAATTCCGTGGACTAGATAAATTAAAATCTACTAAAAATTCGTAATTAATAGCGTGGACATTAAGTCCAAGAAATTAGTTGTTTCGTGTTGAAAATTTCACAGGGAAATTCAGTTATAACTAATTAATTTTCGTCAGTAATTTTATGTTAATAATTTTCAACTTGATTATTGAGCATTATTGAGATTAAAATAATTATTAAAATAATTCTTGGTTATTAATTAGAGAAATGAAGACCAATTGTTTTAATCGATTATTGTTATATTATTAAGACCATAACTATAAATTAATTAGGAATTTTAATCTATTTAATATTTTAATACAGAATTAAAATTTACAATCGGTATTAGAAATTGAATGTTCATTGAGTCATTTGGAATTTGATTGTTAATTTGAAATTGTCGTTTCAGTAAATAATAATGATTGAATAATTAATTTAAAATTTTTAATTAAATTCAATTACAATTGATTTTGTCAAAATAAAATTTATAAAATAAAGTCATTACAAATGTGTGGGTTATGTGTGTGAAGATAAGTGTGGGTAATAGAGAGTGACAGAGAGTGTTAATAGTGTTAAGTTGGTTCTGGAAATCCGATAGTTAGGCTAGACGATCTCGTCACACTGCAGTCTTTGTGCAGAGTAAATCGTTGGTCCTGGTTAGCCGATAGTTAGGCTAGACGATCTCTGTCACACTGTTGTCTTTGTGCAGAGTAATTAAATAGTTCTGGTTAGCTTAAATAATTCATAGTTAGGCTTATATAAAAGTGGTTCACTTCTGGTTAGCCGATAGTTAGGCTAGACGGTCTCTGTCGCACTGCAGTCTTTGCGCAGAGAGACTCGTTGGTCCTGGTAAGCCGACAGTTAGGCTATAGTTTTAAGTTGTCCTGGTCAGCCGATAGTTAGGCTGTAGTTTATAAGTTTTAATAAATTATAGTGTGAGTGTGTGAGTGAATTTTAGTTAATATTTGATAAATTTTTCTTTTGTTAATTTTTATTGTTAATAAATATCAATATATTGTTAATTAAATCTTTATTATTCAACAGCATCTTCCTCCACTCTCTCTACCCTAAGATAAAAAAATTCTCTGCTCTGGACCGGTTCCAGGAACCGTGATAAAAAATCCTGGTGGCGCTCTGATAATTATTGTTGTTGTTAATTTTGTTAGCTATTTATAAAATTGATTAGGGGCCAACCTGAGCAGGTAAAACTGTTACAATATATTTACATATATGTACAGAAGAATCAAAAGGCAGTAGAGGAGGCGAGGGTAAGTCGCCAGAGCTGCTGCCGGCTTCTCACGCAGTAGACCGAGAGTGGGGCGGACTGGCCGTGTATTGCGAACGTACGTGATGCTAGGTGAATGTGTGAGATCGTGCGCTAGTGTAGACTAGAGTAAGTGTGTCGGTAATAATGCACGTATTAATGTAAGTGAGGTTGTTTTTATTGATTTATCACAGGCACAAGATTTGAGCAAAGTCGACGGGGAAAATAAGATTTTAATTTAAAAATCAAATGCTGGGCGGACATGGCTGGATTTTGATTCTTGATTAGAATTAGAAAAATAATTTTTAATTAAAAAATCAGTAGTGAGGGTCAGTTAAAGGCTCTGCCCATACAAAGAATAAGGATCAGTCGATCATTGGACGATGATAGGCATCCGATTCTTGATGATCGGCCGAGAATCGGATTTTTCATTGGGCCAAGGCTGGATTTTTTTTAGTCGTATTGTTATGTAGATTTTTAATTTCGTCCTCGGGTTGCACAGGAGCGGCGAGTCTATCGAAGTTCCTTGAAAAAAATTATAAGACTAAAATGCGATGGAAATCGAACCTGGTCCGTCTGCGTGGAAGTCTCGAACATTACCAACTGCGCTGCATGCCGTAGTTAACAGAATGAATTCAGTTTAGCTATTCAAATGATCAACAAGTATTTTATTCCAATGCATACCAATAATTCGCTTTATAGGTATTTAATTTTCTCAATTTTTATGAGTAATTAATGAATAACTAATTGAAAAATTTTCGCTAATAAAAACGGTAAATTTATCACCTAACTTATTCGTTTGAGAATGTTTGTTATTTCCAATAAATATTCAATAATGCCAGTAACTAAAATTTTAGAAACACCTGATGTGATATTTAGAGGAGATGCATAGCAGAAAATTTATCACATTATCGGCCAAGCAACGTCTGATGATCGTTTGTCGTTGCTATGAGCTTAGTAGAGCGGTCGATGGTGAGCCATTCATAGGCTGATCATAAGGCGCTGATCCTTGTCCAAGCATTAATAGCCTAGCCTCGAACGATACTCCGTACACAGTAAAAAATTTACGTTATTGCGTCAAAGAATTTAATGTTAAAAATTTTTGTGTTAAATATTTAACATTTTTATGTGTAAATTTAACAATCATTATGTTAAATCAACCCAAAAAAGTGTTAAATATTTAACACAAAATTTTTTGACGCAATGACGAAAAATTTTTTACTGTGTATGGGTATGAGTTTTTAACTTGAAAAGTAATTCAGTCAATATATTTGTTAATAAAAATAAAATTTTTGTAATTTACAAACAATTTTTGCATTTATTTTTTATAAGTTCTGCTAAATGTATTTTTTATAAGTTCTGCAAGAAAAAAAGCTAAAGTCACGTAAGTATCATAAACACGTCTTTCAAATCGCTCTTATTTTTTGGATATTTTTCTGCGTTATATGCCCTCGGGCTTTCTTGTTTCCAGTTACCATTGCAAGCGTTAAATTGCAATCTTCCTAGATTGCATATCAGTGTGAATTTTGATAAACTGGAAGCTGAGCTGTAAATCTTTCTTTCAACGCATTATAAATTTGGAGGTTATTGAATCTACTCAAGACATGAGCAAAGACATCTCACCAAAGTGTTGTTAACGCTTTTACTAAAGCACTTTACCACTATAGTGTAGTTTCTACCTGATACCAGCATCATACTACAGGTGGCGCCACAAAGCACAGAAACATACAGCATTTGTTTACTTTTGAAACTGACAGCTGTTCAAATTGATGTATATCACTCTCATGCCTAGTGTATGTTATGAACTGTTTTAGATGCAAAAGACCAGTAACCAAGCCGGTAAAGTGTAAAACGTGTAAACTTGTGTATCATCCAAGTTGCGCTAAGGAAGTTGATAAATCTAAAGTAACTACGTGCTGTGTAAATTCCTTCATATCCCTTGGAGGTTTGGACTAACAGTTTAAAGAATACGCAACGGAGGTTTGAATTCCGTTGTTTTAATTATTTATGTGGGACGTTTTTGAAGTACGAATTTACCACGCCTTCGTTTGAGACTGTTTACGGATTTATTGAGAGTAGATGTACTTACTGTTTACAGGAACTTTATTGATGGTCAGATCCGTGATTTCAGGGCAGCTGTTAGCGCCTGTTCCTTGATTGGGCCCTTTGGTTGGTTCTCGCAGCGGATGGAGTTGGATGGAAAGTTCAAACAAGTTTGCCCACTATTTCTGGTACTCAAACCTCTACTGGTGCTCAGGAAATTCCACAAACTCAAATGTACTCCACAGTTTTACCTGCATCAGGCCAGACCACTATTGAAAAACCAGATTAGTCCAAATACTCATTGGAAGATAAAATGAATTTACTACTCGATTTATCGTTCAAAAACAGTTTAAGCATTCAGAACGTCTCTGACAATCTAAATAAACACAGTGAACAAATAAATAACCTTGTGGCAAACCTTGATATAAACAATGGTCAAATAAATAAGCTATCGCATGATCTGAAAACAGTTAGTGCAACATTATCCGAAGTCACCAAAACTCAGCTGGAATCCCAAAATGGTATCAAAGATCTACGTACGAATATACAGGAGAATACCACTAAATACGAAGAAAACTCGTATTACTGCTATTACTCTAATCAAATCCACTCTCGATTCTCTGGCAGGCCCCCAAACGGCAACAATTCTAACTAAGAGTCGCTGTTCCTCACAGTTGTTAATATCAGGTATCACAAAAAATTTAGACTCCAGTCACACAAATGAACAGATTGTTAACGCAGTCTTTAATAAAATAAACATTGGGAATCTAGTAAATGATATACTAGATGTTAGAGAATTTGTCAACAAAAAAAGACTAAGTGGCTCAAATAGAACACAAACTTCACGTTCATTCATCATCAAGTTCAAGTCACCTGAAATCTGTGAGCATATCATTGATATAAAGCGCCGATCCTCCAAATTATTTATTAAAGACATTTTCGCCATAACTGCTAAAACCAACGAAAATAAACTGATTTACATAAATGAGTTCTTGCAAGATGATACATATAAATTCATACAAAAGATCAAAACCAAAGCAAAACAGTTAAATATTAAATATGTTTGGTTTTTCCATGGAAATGTTTACGCCAAAAAAGATGATGATTCACTTAAGATCCCTATTACCTCCGAGGATGATTTAAATCAAATTATCTAGTAATCGATAAATCAACACACTGTCACAAATTTATCAATAAAGATTCTTAACCTAAACATCAATAGTTATTTAGCTCATTTAACGCAATTTGAAACTTTAGTTGAAGAATTAAAGCCTCATATCATCACAGTAGTGGAAACATAGCTAAATCCAGACAGTAATATTACTATCAAGGAGTACACGATCTTGCGTCGCGATCGAGGTCTCATTAATGTAAATGGTCATTACATCAGAGGTGGAGGTGTTGCTTGCTTCATTCATAATTCATTAAACTCCAAACTGCTGTTTTCTTCTGATTCAAAAGACATAAATAACCCAGAATTCATGATCATTGACGTTATTCCACCTACTGGTTCTCACATTCTCTTATCTTCAATCTACAGACGACCTCAAGGACAATTGTTGAACAGCTTCTTTGTTTAATTTAGCAAATATTACCCAATGTATAAAAATATTCTTATCATGGGTGACTTAAATTGTAATCTCTTGAAATCTGATCGTATAGCGAATCACCTCAAATCCTTTATATCTGAATCTGAACTACACTGCATACCTTTTGGGCCTACTTTTCATACTACTGAAACTAACTCTTGGCTTGATGTAATTATAGTGGACAGTGCAGAAAAAGTTAGCAATTATACAAAATCAGCGACACCTTTTGTAGGTGGTCGTGACTACCTATTCTGCAATTATAAATTCGAACTGAAAACAGTTTATGATAAACAAGTAAAATTTCGGGACTTTAAAAACTGTGATCATCAAGACTTAATAAGTGACTTGAATCTAAGGCTAAACTTGGCTAACATAAATTTAGAGTATTCCCAACCAAATGAACTCGTTGAGAAATTCATAAGCTCAGTCATTACCTCGCTTGATAGATTTGCGCCTTATGAAGTAGGTAGAGAAATCATCGCCTCTCGAACATTTTGAAGCAGATGATCTCAATCAATTCATCATGCACTCGAGATTTTATAAATAACCTACCATCTCTTGCCTCTAGAAAAGTTGATAGTGTTTTCAAATGGTCACAAGTTGACATTGTAGATGTCACGAAAAACTTGCAGATTACTCTTCAAAAATCAAAAGGCAAAAGCCCTAAAGGACTTGACCTTAAATGGTTGAGAGATTATATACCCCATATTTCATTATATGTAATGGCCATCATAAACTGCTCTCTAAATACTGGTTTATTCCCTGATGCTTGGAAATCGGTTTTTATTATACCTCTCAACAAGAAAAATCCACCAGCGTCAATGTATGACACTCGACCCATAGCAAACATATCACATCTTGCAAAGGTCTTCGAACGTATTGTGGCTAACCAATTAATAAGTTATCTTGAAACTAACAACATCCTGGATGAACATCAATCTGGGTTCCGAAAACATCATAGCACGCAAGCAGCATTACTACTACTCACAGATGACATTCGTAAAGCCATCGATAGAGATGAACTAACCTACCTCATACTCTTCGACTTTACAAAAGCTTTTGACTATGTAAATCCTGAAACTTTATTCATTACAATGTATGAAATGGGATTTCTTATAGAAATCATTTGCTGGTTTCAATCTTATCTTACGGGCAGATCACAATCTACACTCGACACTGATTCCATTCCATCAAAAGCAATTGGTACCACCTCTGGTGTTCCTCAAGGATCCATCTTAGGTCCTATCCTTTTCTTAATCATCATAAATGGACTATCAAAGCGATTAAAACACTCTAAGCATGGTCTCTTCGCAGACGATAAATGTGCATATCTTCATTTCAAAATGTCCGATTTATATGATGCTGCAAATAAACTCATGACTGATGGTACTGCTGTAGCAAACTGGGCAAAGGAAGTAGGCCTTGAAATAAACTTTCTGAAGACTAAAGTTATGATCCTGGGGAGCAATAGAAAACTCAAACATCTTGATTGCTGTTATCTCCCTCAAATTATTATTGAAGGCAATATCATACCGTATGTGACCACAACAAAACATCTTGGCATTCATCTGACAAACAATCTTTCTTGGGATGTTCATGTAGCTCATGTACCGCGGAAGGTCTATGCGAGATTAAATTGTCTTAAACATAGGAAAAATATACTCTCAACTTTCACACGCAAACTTTTTATAACGGCGACCATAAATCCAATCATTGAATACTGCTCCTTGGTTCTAATTGACTCATCGAAGAAAATAGACTACAAACTACAACGTCTTTCAAATAATACTATCAGATTTATTTACAACTTAAGACATGATGAGCATATTACTCCGTACAGACAATCACTGAATTGGTTAACGATCAAAGCAAAAAGACGTTACTATTTGGCTCGTTTTCTTTACAAGCTCCTTAAGACTGGTGAACCAAAATATCTCAGAAACCTCTTTGTCGAAGAACCCCCTGACATCAGAAGATCAGAGAGAATAGCAGCCAAATATACCAATAACTTTAAAATTCCAAACTTCAACAGCATAGTCTATGAACACTCTTTTGTGGTATCCGCTATTCGACTTTGGAGGGAATTACCAGTTGAAATAATAAACTCGCTCAGCCTTGACACTTTCAAGACTTGCTGTTATGAATTCTACCTTCATCAAGAACGAGAGGGACAACCATGAACGTGTGATCTACCATAGACAGCAAATTCCTAAATTACATAAATTGATTGATTTCAAATGCTGCTCTATTTGTCGACCGAAACTTAAATTTACAAAAAATTGTTGATTAGCTTATTTACTTAATTTTTTACTTTCTTATTCTATTCTATTTTCATTTATCTTTTTAAACTTTTCCAATATAAATCCTCGCACAGAAAAATGTTCAAAAAATCTTCGAAATTCAAAAAATATTCAAAAATTTTTCAAAATGAAAATACAAAATAACCTTGAAACTTCTTTTACTGAATTACGTGTACTTTAATGTAAATAAAATGTATAATTTTGCCATTCGGCCATCGCCTTGGCATTTAAAACCAATAAATAAATAAATAAATTCATCACATCATCGGCCAAGGATAGACTGATGATCGTATGTCGTTAGTAAGAGCATCGATCGGTGACCAATGGTGTACCAGCCATACGGCGATGATAGAGTACCGATGCTCGGCCTAGCATAAGTAGTCTAGTCTTGGCCGATCATCGGTTTTTTCCGAGCATTGGCGACTACGTATAGGTGGGTGGATGTGACTCAATTTTAATTTTTATTTGGAAAAATTGAGGCAATTTTTTATTGGAAGATTAGTAGTGAGAGTCATTCAGAGGCTATGGGTGGATGAGACTGGATTTTTATTTTCATTTGGAAAAATTGAGGCAATTTTTAATTGAAGATTCAGTAGCGAGGGTCAGTTAGCGGCTCTGGGCGGATGTGACTCAATTTTTATTTCTACTTGGAAAAATTGAGGAAATTTCCAATTAAAAAATCAGTAGGGACGGTCAGTTAAAGACTCTGGGCGGCTGTGACTGAATTGTTATTTTTATTTAAAAAACTGAGGCAATTTTTTATTAAAAACTAAGTAGCGAGGGTCAGTCAGACTCTATGGGCAGATGTGACTGAATTTTTATTGTTATATGAAAAAATTGAGGCAATTATATATTGAAAAATCAGTAGTAAGGGTCTGTCAGAGACTATGGGCGAATGTGACAGGATTTTTTTATTTTATTCGGAAAAATTAAGGCAATTGTTAATTGAAAATTTAGTATATAGCGTCAGTTAGAGGCTCTAGGTGGGTATGACAAAATTTTTATTTTTATTTGAAAAAAATCAGGCAATTTTCAATTAAAAAGTTACTAGCAAGTGTCAGCTAGAAGCACTGGGCGGCTGTGACTGAATCTTATGTTTATTATGAATAATTGAGGCAATTTTTTATTAGAAATTATTAGTGAGAGTCAGCTTGCGAGACTAGGCGGCTGTAACTGAATTTCTATGTTTATTATGTATGATTGATGCAATTTTCAATTAAATTATCAGTAGAGACAGTCAGTTAGAGACTCTGGGCAGCTGTGACTGGATTGTTATTTTTATTTAAAAAACTGAGGCAATTTTATATTAAAAAATTAGTAGCGAGGCTCAGTTAGAGGTTCTGAGCGGATATGACTCAATTTTCATTTTTATTTGAAAAAAATGAGGCAATTTTCATTTGAAATGTTACTACTAAGGGTAAGCTAAAGGCACTAGGCGGCTGTGACTGAATTGTTATTCGTATTTAAAAAATTGAGGCAATTTTTCATTCAAAAATTAGTAGCGAGGGTCAGCTAGAGGCACTGGGCGGCTGTGACTGAATTTTTATGTTTATTATGAATGATTAAGGCAATTTTTAATTAAATAATCAGTAGCGAGGGTCAGTTAGAGGCACTGGAACGCTGTGACTGAATTTTCATTTTTATTATGAATAATTGAGGCGATTTATAATTAAAAAATCAGTAGCGAGGGTCAGTTAGAAGCTTTGGTCGGATGTAACTCAATTTTTATTTTTATTCGTAAAAATTGAGGCAATTTTTATTGAAAAATTAGTAGTCAGGGTCAGTTACAGGCTCTGGGCGGCAATTGCTGAATTTGGATTTTTAGTTATAGCAATTAAAGTAATTCTACCGCAAAACCAAGTGCAAGGGTCAGTTAGAGACACGGGGTGGCAGTGACAAGATTTTTTAATCTATTTGGAATTATCGGAGTAATTTTTAATCAATAAATTAATAGCAAGGCTCAGGCATAGAGGCACTGAACAGATTGGACTAAATTTTAATTGTTATTTGTAATAATTGAAGTAATTTTTTACCAAAAATCAGTAGCAAGGCTCAGGGAGAGGCACCGAGCGACAGTATCTAGATTTTTTTATTTATCTGGAATTATCTTAGTCATTTTCAATAGGAATCAGTTGCGAGGAACAAGCAGAAGAATTGGGCGGCCGTTACTGGATTTTGATTTTTTTTTTTTCAATAAAAAACAATTTCCATTGAAAATTATAATAATTACGATTAAACTTTAAACCCGATGAATTTAGACGAAACGATAATGTATCGTTGGCTAATTTATTTTGGTAAATTAATGAAATAATAGTATTTATGAGTGAAATAAAAAAATGAACAACTTAGACGGGTTAACAGAGGGCCGACGGCTAATTTATTTTGGTTAATTGATAAAATTATAAATATTATCATTCAAATGAAAAACTGATAGACTCAGACAAAATGAAAAAGTATCTTTGGCTGATTTATTCCGGTTAATTAATGAAATAATAATTACTATTCGTGAAATAAATAAAGTATTAACTCAGACGGGTTAAATGAGGGTCAACAGCTGATTTATCTTGGTTAATAAATAAAATAATAAGTAATATTATTTGAATAAAAACCGATAGGCTTAGACAGGTTAACAGAGTATCGTCGGCTAATTTTTTATCTTTAAAAAACTTCTCTATTTCTATTCTTTTGTTTTTGCGTCTTAATGATTCAATTTTTTCTCCGATTTCATCTGTTTTTTTTCCATCGCTTGGCTTACTGTTTTTCACTGTCAGTCGTCTTTGAATTATTTGTCAACAAACATCGTAATCATGGTTTATACGTCTGCTGATTACACTGAGATGATTATTCTCTATGGCGAGTGTAATCACAATACTGTGGCGACTGCAGGCATTTATCGTGAGAGGTTTCCGAATCACATCAGCTATCCGGATAAAAACATGATTCTCTGCGCTGTTCAGCGCTGTCGTGAAACTGGCAATTTGATGCCAGACAACGTCGAGCGAGTCGGTCGACCTCGTGACGTCCGGAATTTTGGCAATAAAGAGCGCGTTCTCGCTACTGTCCGTGTGGATCCCGGTACGAGTACGAGACGGTTAGAACGTCGAATCCGTATTTCACGTTCGATAATTAACCGTATTACTCGCACTAAGAAGATCCATCCTTACCACAGGAGGAAAGTCCAGAAATTAGAAGGTGGAGATCATCGCTTGCAGATGGACTTCTGTCAATTCATTCTTGACTTCAACGACGCGGATCCAAATTTATAATGGGGAATTTTGTGGACTGATGAATCACTTTTCACACGGGAGGGGTGTTTTAATCAGCACAATACCCATTGGTATGACGAGGAGAATCCGCACATGACGGTGAACCGTAATTTTCAAAATAAATGGAAGATTATTGTCTGGGGTGGAATCATTGGTGACCACGTAATTCTTTATGAATTACCCGACCCAATGGACGTAAGTTAAGATTTGAGTATACAAGTAATAAAATTTAGATGTTGAAGATTTAAATCGAGTCGTTTTGTAAATTATTTGAGAGTTTTATCATTTATAATGTCGAGCTTTATTTACGCTAGTGATTTTTGTGTTTTAATGGAATCATTTGCTTTACCATAATCAGTTACGTCGTCCTTGTCAGCCTTAAATCTTCATTAACTGAATTCATTACTATCATGTACCTCTTTCCTAGTTTCCTACAACAAATCATGAATTCTCCTTATTACAGGGCGCCCAATACCTAACATTCCAGCGTGATGAACTTCTTCAACTACTTGGTGGAGTCAACAAACAGCACATTTGGTTTCCGCATGACGGAGCACCGAGTCACTATTCTGGTACAGTGCAAGACTTCTTCAACGGCACTTACCCTCAGTGTTGGTTGGGAAAAAACGGACCACGAAGGTGGCCCCCGAGATCACCTGACTTGACGCCACTAGACTATTTTTTGTGGGGAAATTTTAAAGTGTCGGTCCACTTTGATGAGCCCCAAGACTAAATGGACACTGTAGCACGGATTCATGCTGCTCAGACAGCAGTCACGCCGGAAATCCTAGGAGCTGTACGAGAGAATTTGCTCAAGAGATGCCGGCTCTGTACTCAGGAGAATGGACAAAATTTTGAGCATTCACTCGATGAAAATCAATATTTTTACTTTTAATTGTACAAGTGATTTTAATGTTAAACATTTCACTAATAATTATTATTATTTTATTATTTTACTAAAAGAAATCAGCCAACGACACTCTCTTGTTTCATCTGAGTCTATGGGTTTCTTATTTTAATAATATTAATTATGAATTTATAAATTAACCAAAATAATCCAGCTGTTGGCCCTTTATGACCCCGTCTGAATTAATTATTTATTTACTTTACTAATAATAATCGTAATTTTATAAATTAACTGAAATAAATTAGCCAACGATACCTTAGAGTTTTGTCTGAATCCATTACGTTTTAATTTTAATTATAATTATTAAGATCTTATTAATTCAATGAAATAAATCAGCCGCTTAATGCCTCTGACTGACCTTTACTCTTAATTTTCATTGGAAATTATATGTTATATAAAAAAAAAAACAAAATCCAGTAATGGCAGCCCAGTTCTTCTGCTTAACCCTCGCTACTGATTTATAATTGAACATGACTAAAATAATTCCAAATAAATAAAAAAATCTAGCTACTGTTGCGCAGTGCCTCTCCCTGAGCCTTGCTACTGAATTTTATTTGAAAATTATTTCAATTATTTCAAATAATTATTTCAATACTGAATTTTCAATTGACAATTTCCATAATTTTTGAAAATAAAAATAAAAATTCAGTCACATCCGCCATAGCCTCTGACTGACCCTCACTACTGATTTTTTAATATGAAATTGCCTCAATTTTTCCAAATAACAATTAAAAATTATTATCATTATTCTAATTAAAAATTGAAATCCAGTTATTTCCGCCCAGCATTTGATTTTTCAATTAAAACATTATTTTCCCCGTCAAATTTGCTCAAATTTTGTGCCTGTAATGAATAAATAAAAACAACCTTACTTACATTTATACGTGCATTGTTACCGACACACTTACTCTAGCGCACGATCTCACACATTCACCTAGCATCACGTACGTTCGCCATCTACGGCCAGTCCGTCCTTACTCTCGGTCTACTGCGTGAGAAGCTGGCAGCAGCTCTGGCGTCTTCTCCTCGCCTCCACTACTGCCTTTCGACTCACTTTTTATTTTTCTGTGGCGCGCTCCTGATTGGTAACTTTTATTAATTAATAATTAATTTCATATGCGTCTGATTGAAAAATGGCTAAGGAATTCGTCTCAGAATAATTTTCTCTTTCGATCCCTACAATGGGGTGCGTGACTTCTGGGACACCCTGTATATTGTCTGAGATGATTTTATATCCAGAGGTAAGCACTATTCACAGCAATATGATGGTAAGTCGGCTACACTATATCACAAAACATAACTGAATTTAATCTCACGAGGTGTTATGATTTTTAATTAAATTATTTAGCAATCCACAATACACCAATAAATGTAATTTATTACTCAGTGTGTAGATTGCAAATTTAGCTTGCAGAGTATCTGAAACAGAAAAATGCCTGAAGGCAAGATACAACAGAAAAGGATCAACAATATAGAGGAAATAGTTTAATGTGTTTATGGAGTCACGTCTATCTATATAATACTTACTGATTTGTCACGTTAACCTTGTTTTAAAGCGTTTATTTGCTAATTTGTCAGCTCGGAAAGCTCAAAATGACACGAAAATTATATTTTCTAGCTTGAACAGCTAAAGAACGTAATGAGTGCAATTTTGATCGCCTAAGTATAGAATTAGCAGAAAGTTGCTGGGATGGCCTTATGAGTCAACTGTTTTCCTAATTTTTAACTCTCCGCTTAAAAATTTGAAAATTTTATTCAAATACTCTCATGATTATAGTATATATGTAAAAATTTTTTAAATTTTAATTATTAATTTTCCTAATAAATAAACTATAATCTATGATGGTAAATAGAATTATACTATTATCATCAGCATGAAAAATTAAAATACTATTATCGTTAATTTATTTTGGATTATTATTAATAATTCATTGGTTTGTGTTAAGAATATTTGAATTTAAGCTATTAATAATTTATTTCATAAAAATTTTTGAAATTAAAATGTTATTGATTTATTTTAGAATATTATCATTAATTTCTCAATTGATTTTTAAAATAATTAAATTTAAGCTATTGCTAATTTATTTTAAAGAAATATTTAAATTTAAACTATTACAAATTTATTTTTTAAAAAGTTGCATAACGGTTAACTCTGCAGGCCATCCCTGCAACTTTCTGCTAAATCTATACCTAGGCGCTTAAAATTACACTTATAATGTTTTTAAGCTCTTCGAGCCCAAAAATACAGTTCATGTGTTATTTTTAGGTCTCCAAACTCAAAGAAATAGTTTTTGTATGCTGTTGAGCTTTTCCGTTTTTCTTCGAGCTCAAAAGTCTGAGAAAAGTTTCAAAGAACACTATTTTACGAATTTTCACACCAGAATAACTATTGAATTAATCGACCGATTTTCACGCGGTTGGCAGCATTCGATGCAGTTTTTTTCGTCCGATAACCAATTTTTGAGTTGAAATTGATCGAACAATAAGTGTCAGAGAAACTGCAAAAAAACGATTTTTTCGGTTTTCTTTTGTTCACGATATCTCTCGATCGAATCGACCGATTTTGACCGGCTTGGCAGCAATCAACGCAGTCTTTTGAGCTCTCAAAACTGTTTTTTTTTTAACTTCCTGTTAAAAATCTCAGATTTTACAAAATCGGGAAGTTATTGTTTTCAACCCGTTTTGCAAAAATCGAGTTTTCATCAGATCTCGACGTTTGAAGGTCACAGGAAGCTTCCCTGACTACCCCCGCTATGTTGTCACTATGTCTGTATGTATGTATGTATGTATGTATGTATGTATGTATGTATGTGTGTGTGTGTGCGCGCGTGCGTGCGCGCGTGTGTGTGTGTGCACACACACACACACACACACACACACACACACACACACACACACACACACACACACACACACACACACACACACACACACACACACACACACACACACACACACACACACACACACACACACACACACACACACACACACACACACACACACACACACACACACACACACACACACACACACACACACACACACACACACACACACACACACACACACACACACACACACACACACACACACACACACACACACACACACACACACACACACACACACACACACACACACACACACACACACACACACACACACACACACACACACACACACACACACACACACACACACACACACACACACACACACACACACACACACACACACACACACACACACACACACACACACACACACACACACACACACACACACACACACACACACACACACACACACACACACACACACACACACACACACACACACACACACACACACACACACACACACACACACACACACACACACACACACACACACACACACACACACACACACACACACACACACACACACACACACACACACACACACACACACACACACACACACACACACACACACACACACACACACACACACACACACACACACACACACACACACACACACACACACACACACACACACACACACACACACACACACACACACACACACACACACACACACACACACACACACACACACACACACACACACACACACACACACACACACACACACACACACACACACACACACACACACACACACACACACACACACACACACACACACACACACACACACACACACACACACACACACACACACACACACACACACACACACACACACACACACACACACCGTGTCGGGCTTGCTGGGTCCCGCATCGGGCACCTCCCCATGTGGTAGATAGGGGAACGCCCGATATGTCTGTACGTCAGATACGTCAGGTATCGAGGAAATAAAATACTCGGGGTGATCCAAAACCTAGCAAGCGACAATATGGAAATGTTAGAGAATTTTCAAACTTTGTTTACAGTACAGCGGTTGGATACCCCAGTGCCAGCGAGGGAAGGCGTGCGAACGGGCCTAAGCTCGTCGTTATCAAGCGATCGTTTGAACAGCGGAGTCGACTCCATGACTCTGCTGTCTAGCAATGCTAGCAATGTTACAGGGAGCACGAACACAGCCCAGAAGGAAGAGAACAGAGAGTCAACGACCCAAATAACTCCAGGACTGAACAAGAAATCACAGCCACTCTAGGTTTCTTCAACCAAACTATTACGGCAAGAAAAGGACAACAGGAAGAGACAATTGTCTACACCTAGGCTTTCTTCAACGACAAACTAGCACAGAAAAAGACAGTCCTAGACGATATCTGGATCAAAGTGACTCGGCGAACGAAGAAGAAGGAAACGGAACAGAAGTCAGCGGCTCAATCTACTAAAGCCCAAAACCAGACAAATAAGGGTGACTCCAAGAAACCGAGGAAAGAGGAAAGAACTAAGGCTGTGCTTGTCCAACCAGCTGATGGGCGAACGTACGCTGATCTCCTCAAAGAAATCAAGGCCAAGGTTAACCCGACAGAGACTGGAGTGGACTTAAAGTCTATCAAGCAAGCAAAGCGCGGGGGCGTTCTTTTAGAAATGGGTCGCAAGACTAATGACACTGCTGCTTTTACGGCTGCAATAAAAACAGTCACCGCAAACATCGGCACGGTCAGAACGCTGGTATCATGAACGGCGATAGAGCTTCTTGACCTGGATGGAGTCTCTACTGAAAGTGACATTCGGGAAGCGCTCAAGCGGGACTTAACGACAAACCTAGAGATCAAACGGGTTAACTTGACCAAAGTTACACCACTAGGAAATCGGGCAGCCTTCTGCGAGATAAACGAGGATAGCGCGATCAAGATCCTTGATAAAGACCGAATAAAGATCGGATGGGTTAACTGTCGCATACGCACAGTTGCGAAAGTAACCCGATGTTTTAAATGCCTTAGTTTTGGGGACCGAACAAGAAACTGTACGGGACCGAACCGAAGCAAGTGCTGCTATGAATGTGGAGGAGAAAACCACAAGGTCGTAAACAGCACGGAGAAGCCAAAATGCTTTTTATGTACATTAGGGTGGGTCAAAAAAAACTTTTATTTTATTTTTTGGATCTCACACACAAAAACTAGTTGCTAGGCACCTTTAGAAAGTACTCACCCTTTATGGGCTCTTTATATTAATAGGAACATTATCCTCATCATAGTTTTCTATTTTCAATTTAGTTCGATATTAAAATGGTCATATATCATCACCAATAAGTTGTTATGCCCGTACCATAATCAATATTTGCAGGAAATTAAATGCTCTACAAGAATGGTCTATTATACTTTTTCGATCAATCTTACCATTTGAAAGATATTTAAGGTCAAAAATTAAAGAACTTAAAGAAAAATAACTTTTTTTTTCTGAATTTTATTGCTGACTAAGTAACAATTATTATCGAATGAACTGCATTGATTCCTGTAGAAAATTTAACGCTCTACAAAAATGGTCTCTTATACATTTCCGATTGCTCGAACCATTTTGAAGATATTCCCATTCCAATTCTAATATAGACTGATATTCATAACTTTTTGATAATTATGCTTAATTTATACGTTTAATTTATCAATTTTTAGATAATTCATGATTCAGAAAGTTTTTCATTCAAGAATTATTGTTGGATACATAACTAGAATGACAAATTCGGTTTCATCACATGAAATTTTATATTTTAATATAATAACAATACGAAAATATATTAATTCCTTTACATTTAGTTATCAAAATTGACTTTTATTACTGTTAGGGAATTTCGCTCGATGTTCTTTGACAACTTGAAGTACATATTGAAATTGGTCTTCGTTTTTTGACAAACACTCATTGTATTCAGATACCATCGCTGCTCCACGCTCCGCAACATCATTAACAACTTTTAATTGATTGAAATATTCTTCATTTTCCTTATAACTCTCATCCGATGTCCATAAGTCAATATTGACATCAAGAAAATCATATGGTAGATCAAAGATTTTGAACAAATTTGATGATTTTTGAGAAACGAAATCACTCAAATCTTTTTGAATAATTTAATTGATGTTTTTTCGGTCAATCTCAAATCTCTTGACTTTACAATCTATACTTTCTCGAGTTTTCACAGCGTCCACTATCCTCTTTTTCATATCGAGTGGTACAGCGTTATCAAACAGTGATAAAACGGTAAGTTCGTGTTTTAAATACCACAAATGTGAAGTCATCTTATCGAGAGTTGCTGAAGAAATTGAGGCATCAATTTTTTTGTATTCGATTAGTTGTTTTAAGAATTCTAAGTCGTGATTCGGAGCTGCAATCGCAGAAGTTGATGAAAACCAAGCCTTCAAATATACCATTATTGTAAAAATGCAAATCTGCTCCAAATTATTCGATTCTTTGGCAATGAGACCAAGCTCATTTCTCAAAATGAACATTTTCAGGCTATAAATGGCTTTCGCCATCCATCTCGCATGATGGATTGCACGACGGTACTTAAAACAAACTTTATCTTGAGGGATCACTCCAAGAAAAATTAATGGAAATTCTAAAAACTCCTTGTAATCATCTCGTGGTTGTTTCAACTAGCAAACAATACAAGTAAATTCATATAAAAAATGACCAATCCGATTTTATATTCATAATTTATAATTATATTTAAAACATACTTTCAAGCATTGTGTGATGAAAGATGATATTTTTTAAACTTCCCCCTAAGAAAATCAATGATTTTCAAAAAATCGGGAAGTTATTGGTTTTACCCCGTTTTGAAAAAATCGAGTTTTCATCAGATCTCGACGTTTTGAGGTCCTAGGAAGCTTCCCTGACTATTCCTGAGAGGGTGTCACTGTGTCTGTATGTGTGTGTGTGTGTGTGTGTGTGTGTGTGTGTGTGTGTGTGTGTGTGTGTGTGTGTGTGTGTGTGTGTGTGTGTGTGTGTGTGTGTGTGTGTGTGTGTGTGTGTGTGTGTGTGTGTGTGTGTGTGTGTGTGTGTGTGTGTGTGTGTGTGTGTGTGTGTGTAAGTATGTAAACCTTCTATAACTTTTGAACGGCTTGACCGATTCAAATGAACTGAACGGGGTTCCAAAGAATTTCATCAAACTTAGATTTTCTGAAAATTTCAGCCAATTCGAACCATTAGATTTCAAGAAATCTTAAAAAAACCATGAAAAAATAAGAAAAAATAATTTTTTAAATGTGGTTTTTTTGAGATAACTTTTTAACGGCTCTACCGATTAATTCTAAAATCTAATCAGCTCTTAACCTTGAAAAGCTACGTCGATCACTGCCGGTCCGGTCAAAATCGGTTGATTCGTTCGTGAGTTATCGTTGTCAAAAAAAATTCAAAAAAAGTGTTTTTTTGGAATAACTTTCAAACGGCTTTACCGATCGATTCCAAAATCTAATCAGCTCTTAACCTTAAAAAACCACATCGAATGCCGTTTTGGAAATCAAAATGGTATCAAAATCAAAACGGTATGTTATTTCTTTGTAGTTTCACGAACAGTCACATCCGATTTCAACTGTTCTTATTATAATTAAGAGAAAAAAATTTAAATTAAAATGAAAAATGTTAAATACATGTCACTGCATACGTTTACATAAACTTTACTTACGGTGAACTTTTTTTTGAATAAATCGAAGTTTACAAGCTGTTCTATAAGATGCGAAGCGAATACTATCAAAATTTTGTTCCTGCATCTCTTGAGATAATTGTAGTATACTTGCTTCATTATTATGATCTGAACTTTTTTGATCGAATTCGTCATCCGTCATTGCTGTCGTCTAGAAAATTATTCAAATTTGTAAAAAATGGCATCTGAGATTTAAACGATAAATACCAATAAGTACTGAATGATATTTTGTAAGTTATAGAGGCACACGTTAAAAAATTTTCTGATGTAGCTTGATTTGTCGATTGTAACTGTACTATACAGAAAAAGAGTTTGTAAATCCAAATGTGTAAACTTGGAGCGTTCATGTCATGCGCAAAATGATCAAATTAACATTTAAAAAAGACCATTCGGCAGCTGAAATAGAAATAGATTTCATTTACGTATAGAAAATAATATAATTTTGTTATAATATATATGTAATATGTTATATAACAAAAACTGCCAGAAATTAGAAAAAAAAATGTATACGTTCTAATTTGATAATACAGAAAGAATTTCGTCTCGTACAAGAAGCGGTTAAACATTGAGAGTTCTAATACAGGGACCATCGACTGTAACGATATTGAATAACATATTATGATATTTATTTATATTTCTAAATAATTTGAACTTTTAATTTTGGGTCAAATTTTAGAGATACAAAAAAACTACTAAGAAGTTTTTTTTTTGAAAATTTAATTCTCTACAAAAAAACCCTCAGTCGTTTTCCGCTATCTTTCTCATTTTTTCCAAAATTTGAATTTAAAATTTCGTCTTTAGTGAAACGGTCGATATATTAATCCAAGTCAAAGATCCATAGATTTCCGATTACCGAACCAGTTGAATCAGAAGAATCAGATGAACGTATTTGGACAAATAAACGTATTTGGAAAAACAAAATGAGGGTCTTCATCAAATCTTTCAAGATATGACCTTATGCTACTTATTTTCCATTCAAAATATTCCTGTGTGTAACAATAACTCGAGTCGTCGGAAAAAAATTATGTAAGAAAAAAAAATTTTTATTAAAAGTCAACCATAAACGAATGTAAAAAAAATATATAAAAATAATAATGTGTTTTCTTTTTCAAATAGGAGAATGATACAGAAAAATCAAACTCTAAAAGTAATACCCTGGTGGAAATAAGATTCTGTCAGTAGTCTGAATCATTATTGTGGGACTCTGAATCAGAATGCCACCAGTCTGAATCTCTCTGAAAATGATGTAATAAGAGTCGGGTAAGTTAAATAAAAGCAGATGTTGTTGTTTTAGGTTATTATTTGACATAAATTTTGGACTCTGCGAGAAGACTGAATCAGACTTATTTAATGCTGTTTACAAAATTTCAAATGTGAAAGAATTAGACTTTATCAGAGATATTACGAAGTAATATTAATAACTTTCATTTCTTGAAATAATGATATCAATTTATTGTTGTTATAAAAAAATCATTTTTTAGCGAATCTATATTTTCTTAAAGGGTTATTAAGAGTTGATGAGATATATTCAGTTTAAAAGTAAAAAAAAAAAAAATTATTTCTCTTCAAAAAATTTACTTATCAGAACTGGAGAAAATTTGATATTAAAATAAAAACAAGATTTAATGCATGTTTTGTAAATATTTTTTTTTTTTCAAATCATAAAATTTCATTACAAAAATACTTCAATGCGCATCAAATCGCTCATAGTTAAGCAAGTCAAAACATCAACAGCAAATAAAGTGCACTTGCTGCTGAATACAGATACTACTCGAAGAGTGAATCCAATCAGTATTTAATTGAGACTATCACATGGATAAATTAACTTTCTAGGTAGAAAAAAATTTTCCAACCATACGCCATCTATTAGAAACTAAGAATACTCAAAGATTTCAACTGTAAATTCGTGGACTAAAATATACTTAGTATCAATAAATTCTAGCATGAGTAGATTTAGTCTTACCAAGTGCTAAAAAAACTAGAAGAAATAAGAAATGAAAAAACTATTTAAATTATAATATCAATGATTAGATTGAAAATTATAAACTTGAAAGAAATGATTAATAGGGAAGAAAAAAAAATAGATACTAAAAAAAAAAATTAGGAAAACGGTTGACCCTAAAAAATCAACAAATTCATCACCGAAAACCCCGCCCGTATTGAATACTGAAGACGACTCTGTTTTTCTTTCGCCAATCTCTGGTAATTTTCCAAATATGGCAAATCGTGTTGCTGAAAAGCCAGATTGGTCAAACTACAACCTGGAGGAAAAGGTAAATCTTCTATTAAATATGTCATATGACAATAGTCTAAATATAAAAAATGTCTTCGAAAGTTTATCTAAACATAGTGAAGACATTAAAAATCTGGTGGGAAATATAGAGACAAATAACAACAAAATTAAGCAACTAGCAGATAATTTAAAAGCAGTAAATGAATCTCTAACAGAGGTAACTAAAATTCAATCATCATCTTCAGAAGAAGTCAAGATTATTACTCAACAACTTCAGCATCATTCCAAACAATGTGATGAAAATACAGCGTCAATTGAGCTACTTAAGTCAACATTGGATTCTCTTAGTGATGTACAATATATTTCTTCAAGTGCCGAATGTCGCATGTCGTCTCAACTGCTGATTACTGGGGTACCAAACAGCATAAATGTTGAATTAACACCAAACCAAATAGTCCACCAAATATTTGACAATCTCGGCATCGAAAATCTCACAAATGATATACTAACTATTCGTGAATTTAAAGGTAAAAAGAACCAAAGAAATACAAATTCTCAACAAATTTCACACTCATTCATCCTCAATCTGAAATCACCGCAAGTCTGTGAACACATTATAGATACCAAACGTCGCACACCAAAACTCTTCGCAAAAAATATCTTCAATGGAAATGCTGATATTGCTCCAGAAAAATTAATATTTATTAATGAATTCCTTCATGGGGACCTGTACAATCTTCTGCAGCGTATCAAATCTAAAGCAGTTGAAATGAAAATAAAATATGTTTGGGTCTACAAAGGAAATATTTTTGTCAAAAAGGATGAAAATTCGCCTAAAGTACGAGCATAACAAGCTATTGGTGATGAGTTATGACCATTTTAATATCAAACTAAATTGAAAATAGAAAACTATGATGAGGATAATGTTCCCATTGATATAAAGATCCCATACTGGGTGAGCACTTTCTAAAGGTGCCTAGCAACAAGTTTTTGTGTGTGAGATCCAAAAAAAAAAATTAAAGTTTCTTTTGACCCACCCGAATATATATCGGACAAAGACGCTCAAGATGGCTTATGTCATATAGCCGGCTCCGGAACTTGTAAGGCATTCCGCACTGCACTTGCCGAAGTCACGAGAAAGCAGAAATGACGCTCTTATTCCAGGGAAACCTGAACAGGTGTGGTTTGGCGCAAAATATCCTGCGCCAACGTATCTTCGAAGACAAAATTGATATCTGCCTTGTCTGCGAGCAACATCTCAACATCCAAGATAGATCATGGTTTGCTGATAAATCCGGGACAGCAGCAATATCGATCACTAACACAAAGAACATTACCGTCGACAACAGCGGAAGCGGGTCAGGATTCGTCTGGATCAAAACCCCCACGACCTACTTTATAAGCGTCTACCATTCACTAAATAAAGTGATTCAGGTGTTCCGACAAAAAATGGTGGACATAGAGGACGCCATTGGCAAGTTCAACGAGGAAGTCTTCGTTGCTCGCGATTTCA
>JZSA01007780.1:0-37844 GCA_000956155.1 Cotesia vestalis
AGCGTTCTATATCCTTCTTGAGGATCTTTCTTTGCTGCATTCCTGAAAAAACCCGAGCAAACAGCTTTTTGAACTCTTACTGTATTTTTTCCAGCAGAAACGACATCCAATTTATGCCTGTCCATAATACCGAGCAATTGTTTCCTTACATCTTGAGCTCGCTTCAATGTCCGAATTTGAACAAAGTTTTCGTAACACCACGCGTTGCTGAATTTATTATTCTTCCAAGAATTGTAAACTGCTAAAAGAGTAAGATGATCCCCTTCAGCTTGATTGAATTTGGCTTTCTTCTGATCAGCCAACGCTTGTTTATCTTTTGGCCGATAAAATACATTTTGTACAGACAGCATGCTAACAATTGTCAATATTTCATCAGAGCACTGAAGATGGACACTCATAATTAACATTTTCGAGAGATTTGGCTCCAGTGGAAATTCGGCCATTCTTCTTCCTAGTCTCGTAAGCAACCCTTCATTATCTAGAGCACTGAGACTGTGTAATAACTCAAGAGCCATAACTAATGATTCGGCAGGAGGAGGATCCATGAATCCAAAGTTCAATAAATCATTTATACCCATTGTTTTCAATTGTAACACAGTGGTAGCTAAATTAGTTCTTTGAATTTCAGGAACTGGAGTAGGTAACATCTCATCTCTGTAAGCCCGTTCTGTGTACAGTCTGTAACATTTTCCCGGGCCAGTTCTTCCCGCGCGACCCGCACGCTGTTTTGCAGCAGCTTGACTGATGGGCGTAACAATCAGACTGTCCATGCCAGTTTTAGAATTGTAGACTTTCTGTTTGACAAATCCCGGATCAACGACGTAATAAATACCGTCAATAGTCAGACTCGTTTCAGCAATATTTGTCGCAATAACAACTTTACGTGATCCAGGTGGTGCAGGTTCAAAAATTCTAGTTTGCATTTCAGAGGGCAGAGCTGAGTATATAGGGAGAATAATAAGCTCAGGAACGTCTGGGCCTAATGATTTCATGCGCTCGTAAAGGATTTCACAGGCAGTGTCGATTTCTTCTTGACCCGTTAAAAACAACAGAATATCTCCCGGTGGTTCTCGTAGATGGATTTGCATTACAGTGATCAAAGCAGCATCCAAGTAATCTGTTTCAGGCTCTTTTGTGTACATTATTTCTACGTCGAATGTACGACCAGGTATTGTGAAGATTGGAGCTTCTTTGAAGTACTGAGAGAACTTGACTGCATCAAGAGTAGCACTTGTAACAATTAGCTTCAAGTCTGGTCGCCGTTCAACTGCTTGTTTCAACAGCCCGAATAAAACATCAGTGTGGATAGTACGTTCATGAGCCTCGTCCAACATAATCACTGAGTACATTTTCAAGTCGAGATCCATCAAACACTCACGAAGAAGCATACCGTCAGTCATGTATTTAATGCTTGTTTCAGGCCCGGTGCAATCTTCAAATCGTATTGTGTAACCAACTTCTTGACCGAGCCGACATCCAAACTCTTCAGCGACTCTTTTAGCAACAGACATAGCTGAGACTCTCCTGGGTTGTGTGCAACCTATTTTTCCTCTTGCTGTAAATCCTGCTTCTGCCAAGTATTGTGTGATTTGCGTTGTTTTTCCTGAACCAGTTTCACCGATGACTATTAAAATTTGATTGTCTGTCACAGCTTTCAATAATTCGTCTCTCAGCTTGAAAATTGGCAAGTGTTGTCGTTGTTCAAGAAGAGTTAAATTTGTTTTTTTACCAAAAGAAGATTTTTTACCACCAATCACATGCTTCTTCCATTCTGGCAAATCTTGTGATTGTAATCCGATACCGCGCATATTTGAAGCCAAATTTCGATTTTCCGTGTCGGGAAGAGGATCAATCCAAGTTTTGTTGAACCCAGTAGGCGCCTGGTCCATTTCCTGTTCACGTTGCAGCATTTTCTGCTCTCGACGTTCTTTGGCCAGAGCACTCTGCGTCATTGCAGCCAGTGCTAAAGATCCATCAGGATTTTTGACAATTCTGATAGGACTCAAATCTCGAAGAGCTCTATCGTGATCATGAAGAAACGGCGGATCCTCCTCTACTAACTCAATTTCAACGTCTTCTTCTTCATCGTCTTCACGAGGAAGCACTCCAGTCTCCATATCAAATTCAGGCAGCTCACTGCGATCGATACAACTAGCAGCAAGCATCTGTTTGATTTCCCACCTTTCTGGAGATGAAATACGTTGAACTCGTTTTCGTGAATGCGTTTCATCGTCGTCAATATTTCCTTGCAGCTCTAAGAGTGAAGTTGGACGATCAGGATTTCTCAAGTGTTTTTCATCTTCTTCTGATTTGGTCAACGGTAAAATAGGATTTAAATCGCGTCCAGTTTCTTGATCAACGTCTTTCATAGTCAGTGAAACTTTTTGGCCATTAATATTTAAAACTTTGACTAAAACTTTTTGACCACGAGAAATTACATCACTGGCATTGACGACACGTCCTTCGCGTCGTAATTGTGAAATATGTACCAAGCCTTCCCACCTTCGTCGTAATCCTTCCAATTGTACAAAACATCCAAACTGTACAATGTTTGCTACTTTTCCAGAGTAAATTTTTCCAACTTCAGGATCTAATGGAATTTCTTCAGCTGATCTAGATCTCGAGCGGCTTTTAATTTTTCTCCGGTCACGATCAGACCTGTCTCTTGATCTGCGTCGCTGTTTTCGATCCCTTGAGGATGATCTGTTGCGGCTTCTCGATCTTCGTCGTTTTTGATCGCGATTTTTTGACCTGGACCTATCCCGATTTCTCGACCTTGACCTATCACGATTCCTAGATTTTAATTTACTATTTCTCGTATCAGATCGATTACGAGAACGAGATCTTTGTCTTTTTCTCTGGGGACTTCTCGACCTGTGTCTTCGCTCTCTTGATTTAGATCTAGATCGTGACCGTTTATGTTTATCTTTCTTCTCTACCTTTTTTAAACTTTTTTCATTTTCATTATTTTCATTAGCTTTTTGTAGAGAAGAAGGAGCCAAGGCTTCGAGTGCTGACATGGCTTCGTTCACCTCCTCGTCGTCTGAAAGAGCTACTGGCGCGCTGTTTGCCAAAGCCAAGACTGGGTATTTTTTAGCCGCTTCACTCTGTTTTGAATTTTTCAGCGAATCCTTGTTGTCTGATGTTTTAGAAGGTTTCATGTGCTGAATTATTCGGAGTAAATTGTCCATAAATGAATCCTAAACATTAAACGCTTTAATTAATATATTACAAAATTAATTTAATAGAAAGTAAATAATATAATTATTATATTTACAGAAAGTTCGCCTCCACTATCTCGTAACGCTTGTTTAAATCCATCAGATGTCGGATTTTCTGTTGCTAAATGAATTATGAACTCAGCTGTAAAAAAAAAAAATTATTAATTTATGATACTGAAGTTAAATGACATTTAATTTAGCTGTCACTTGACAATTTTTCAATTTTCTTCAACAAAAAAATTTGTTTTAAAAAATTAATTAAAAAATAAAATTGCATTTTTAATTTTATTAAATTTTTACAAGTCCATTTTTTAAATAATTTTTTTTTGACATAATTTAATTTTAAAAAAAAATTGTGAAAGGACAGCTTAATTTAATGTCATTGAAGTATGACAGCTGTCAATTTTTTTAATTCTTATAACAAATCAACTACTGTAATAAAAGTGGTTCTAAAATTTTTTTCTAATTTTCACTTGTGGAATTTTTTTATTAAATTATTTTCACTAATTTTATTGCTAAAAAAATGTCAAGTTGAAAGTAGATAAACATACCTAAATCTTTGTCATTGAGACCCAAATGGTTTTCCAATTCAGTACAAATTTTAGAAACTAATGACAGATATTCAAGCTTTTCAATTTCATCTATCGGTTCCATTTTTTTTATTCACTGTTATTTATTAAAATTAATAAAACTCAATCATCTGAACTCCGTGTCATGTAATCGTGTATGTTATTGTTGACTTCACTGTTTTTTTTTTTTTTCGCATATTTTGCACAAAGGAGTACTTGTAAATGTGTCACTGCCTAGCGGACATTTTGTTAACTACTGCTGTGAAGATAACCTACCGACTGCGAATTAAATCAATGATGGCGGGATTTATTTTATTTATTACACTTAAAATAATGATAAAGACAATTAACTAAATTGATAAGGTCAATCAACTTCAGTGTCATGGAATATTCAGAAGAAAAATATTTCGAAGATAAATTTAATGAAATAAATGTAAGTAGAGTTAATATATTTATTAAATAGTACATTTATTTAATAAAATGAATATTAGAGTTTTTTTTTAGTACTCATAATTATAATAACAATAAAATCAACAGTGAAGCATTTTTTGGAGGAAAAATCGTAGAAAAAAATGTTTAAGCTTTTCTATTAACTCTGACTTTTTGAGAAAGATAATTGTTGCATCCTAAACATGAACATTTATTTGGAACTCGTACTTGTTGTGGAAATTTAGTCTTATCATCACAAGTCAGATCAACAGTGATTGTCCTCAATTTACCAATTGGTTGACAACAATTACATTCTTTCAATTGTCTTTGAGTAACTATAACACATTTATAAATAAATAGTAAAATTTTATATCATACTGAAATCAGCTGACATCTGTCAATTTTTTAAATTTTCATGACAATTAATTACGATAAAAAAATGCTTCTAAAAATTTTTTACAAGTGCAATTTTTTTATAAAATTATTTCCAAAATAATTTAATTGCTCTAAAATTATTAAAAAATTTTTAATGTCAGTTAACTTCAGTGTCTTAAATTTCATATGATTATTTATACAAATAATTAAAAAAAAAAAAAATGTTTACCAGCATCAAATTGCATTTTCCCATTACACGTGCCATAACATTGAGAAAAATCTTCAATTAATTCTTCATTCTTACACAATCCATGTTTCTTGTTATTCACCGCTATAATTCCAAGTGTTTGCCTTTTGTCCACGGTAATAACATTACAAAAACTCACTGTTGATTCAAAGCTGTCGAAATTCTTCACTGTTTTGTTATTGAACTCTTCTAAAAAAAAAATTAATTCCATAAATTTTTATGCTGATAAAAAATATATACAGAATTAAATTTTTCACCTGAATAAGTTGTCTTCTCTTCAGCGCATACGTTACAGCAACCATTGTCACTAATTCTTACCGATTTACAATGAGACACATCTGGACATTGTTGAGAAGCGCTGCTTATAATCAACTAACAAAGTTTTTATTAATTAATAATTTAAATGATCAATTACACTAAAATTAATTATAAATATTTTATTATACCTGATTGTTTTTAATCTGACAAGTATAAGTCTTGCAACTATCATCAGATTGCCAGGTGGCATTTATTTGATGTAAAATTCCACTTTCTATACAAAATTTCTGCTCGCATTCACCGCAACATTCTCCTTTCTTCGGGTTTCTGTACTCCCAACCCTGTAATAAAATTTACTTATTTTTTTTCTTAAAATTGCATCTATAGTTTTTTAGTTAAAAAATTTTTAAAAATTGTCAGACATATTTTAACTTCAGTATCTTAAAAAAAAAAAAAAACTTACTAGTTTACAATCTTGATTGCAAGTCCGTACAGTTTGTACAAGTTCAATTTTTCCAGTTTTAATTAAACATTTTTCAGTAATACAACTGTTTTTAGAATTAGTCCAACTCATTCCAGGCAGATACGTTTTATTTTCAGACCTACACCCAATACGCGAGTACACTGGGCAGCATTGTCCAGCGATTTTCTTTGTTTTAATTTCATATTTTTCTGCCTCAAGCAGGTCGATTTTTTCGCAAGGTGTTACTGATTCTTTTATCCGAAGCTAGAGACAAAAATATTAAATAATTACTAAATAACAATTAATTTTATAAAATAGAACCAAAACTTACACTTTGGTTGTCATAAATGCATTCATAGTTGGTGCAAAAATCTTTTGATTGCCATTTTTCACCGATAGCTTTTAGTGAACCCCCGACTATACAACTAGTTGGAATACAAACTCCACAGCAAGTTAGATTTTTATTTTCTGATGGTTTATACTCGTAGCCTTTCTCACAGGTAGTTTGACAATTTTCTTTTATTACTTTCTTCTGGATACCAAAATTTGTTTCGTTTACACATTTTATTGTCTCACAAACATCATTTGGATTTGATCGCCATTTTTCTCCAACCTAAATAAATTTAAAAATTATTTTATTCAATATCTTATAAAAAACAAAACTGCCATCAAATTTCTTTAACAAATTACACACATTGTAAAATTTATTGAGGTGCTTGCAAGCTACTCTTTCAATTCTTGGGCAGCATTGATCTTTTACAGTTACTTGTTTGAGTTTGTAATTTTTACTATCTGAATGGTCGTCAATTTTAGAACAATGGATTTTCGTGCAGGTTGATTTAGTAAAAATAGAAGATTTTTCACAAACGCAATATTCACAGAGTCCTTTTGTCCATTTTTCGCCAATTTTTGCTGCGTGGGACTCAGTTTTGTTATTACGAGTGAGAACATAGAGACATTTATCTCGCGGTGGCTCTGCAAATTACATTTATTATGAAAATTAAATTAGCCGACATCTAAAAATAGTATTTTTAAAATACTTAGAAATTTTTTTTTTATTAAAAAAAATTATTCATTTGTAAAAATCTTGAAAAACTATAAATACAATTTTTAAAAAATATTTTTTAGTCCTAATTTAATAAATATTTATTTATTTAACTCAGTAAAATACTTACGACATTTATAAATAGGACAACAAAGCCCAGGAATTATCTGCTCTGTAATATTGTAATACTCAGGACACTTTGGCTTTTCTGGACAAGTTCCAGGCTTGCAAACCACCGAACTTTGCGGGCAACATCCCTTCGTATCAACTATTTCAGTAAAACCAGGCTGCTTGAGTTTTTCCTTATCATTAGCTGACAAAGTTGTTGGTGGGCATTCTTTCCTTGACATACATTCTAAAAAAATAATAAAAATTAAAATCTTACACTTGTAAATACATTAAAAATTATAATACGTACGACAACTGAATTTTTGACATCCATCAGTTCCATTGGTAGCTTTTATAATTTGACCGTATCCGCATTTTGGATGTTGCGCTTTCTCGCAAGTTACATTCTTCGGTGGGACAATAATAGGTACTAAAAAATCAACAAATTAAGTATATACTTTTAGCTCCTTGAAGTTTATTAAAATATTTACCGCATCTATATTTTGGACAACATTCTTCTTCAGTTCCCGGTACCTGCAAACGGTTGTAGTTCTCCAGACAAACAGTCTCTACCGCCGAGCATTTTGTTTTTTCGCAATTAACAATTTGGTTTTTGCAAGAACAAGTTGTACATTTATTAGGATGCCAAGTTTCCCCTTCCAAATGTCCTTCTTTATCGCAAACAAAGCATTTCTTCTCAGGAATACATTCTTCATTATGTAAAACATGATCTTTTGGACAAAAGCACCCTTCAACTAAATCAGTAGCGCATTTACGGGTTTCATTTTTACGTATAGACTCACAAGTCGCAGGACAACTCGGCCCGCAAGTTTTATATTCCAAATTTCTCGGACAAGTTATAGGACAAAGCTGAGAAGATCTCCAATCGATACACAAATTTGATTCTCGACATTCTCTTGCATAAGCTTCGATATCTCCACACGCATCACCTTCAGCGCATAAAGTATTCTGACAAGATTTTATAAAAGGTGTCGGATCAATTTTATTATGACATTTTCCAAAAATGTCTTTATTTGTTAGCAATGAGCACGAGTTATTTGTTTTCAAATCGCATGTCTTAACCGGTTGACTGAGACATTCCTCAGCTGACACCAATTGAACCTCCGGAACTCCAGTGACCAACCAGCTCATTCCAAACTCATTTACATCTTCAGTAAATTCATTATTTGATTTTTGAAATCCTTTTTCTTCAATTATACTGCAACTACCGCAGAGACCTTCAATTGCGCTTCCAAAAATTTTAGACGGTATTCTTATAGTGAATCCAAAATTTTTTTTATAACTCGTTACTTCTAACTGGATCGCTGGTATCAAAATATTAATATCATTATTTGGTTTTTCAGTAAGACTCATCCAAGAATTTTCAAACGGCGCCTTAATTGGCTTATTGTCTACGGCGAGAGTAAAGTTTTGAGTCTTCAGATCTTGTTCAATTTCTACAAAATGTTCTTTGTACATCACTACTAAAGCTTTTGTGAAAAATCCTCCCTCCCAAGGAACGTTTTTCATGAATACACGGTACGTGTGTTTTTCTTCTTTACTTTTTCCAATATCTTGCGATAGAACGTAGCTGCAATTTCCGGCGAAAGAAAATTCCCGGTTATTAAAATCGATGAAATTCGAATAGCCGAGTCCATTACAAGAACAGTCGCGACATTCTGTAGGAGAAATGCAGTCGTTGCCTTTGCGAACAGTTCCATCGGGGCAGAAGCATCCGGAGTAACAAAAGCCATCTGTCAAAGGACACGCATCAATTTCTTGTAAATTATCGCACGTGATTTCGCATTTGCGTCTGAAACAATCCTTGTAAACCAACGGAGATGGACAGTCCATGTGACAGCTGTGAATATTTCTCCATGATGATAAATCGACGTTTTTGTCCGCAGCTTGACAATCTCTTACAAATGATTGCAATTCCCGGCAGCGACATTCTTCAGGCTTCACGTTTTCAGACAGACACTCACATGTCGTCTCAATACAACGAGAAATATACTTGTTTATTTCTATAACATTATCACAAACTGAAAATGATTTATCTTTCAAAGTATGACAAATTTTTTGGGCTTCTTCCAATGATTTCTTCGGACATCTTTCAGTTTCGCATTTTGAAAAGTCAGTTAACGCCCAACTATCTCCAAAATCTTTGGCTGTTATCGCTTGACTTCCATCTGATTTTAATCGATCATTTTCTCTATTATTGTCGTAATATCCGCACATTCCATCAATGTGTTTAATCAATTTAGTTGTTACACTGATTTTAATATTTGCATTTTGATCCAACGTGAGCCAAAAGCCGTATTTGTAGGATACAAATTTAAGAATGTTCCCGATTTGGGTTACTACAAATGAGTTACCTTCGTCCCGCAAATTATCTATTTCTTCCCTCGCGAAAATATTATTATTTATGCCTACTGACATATTTGAATACAATAAAATTGTATTATTATCTGAAACTATCTCAAGAATTTTATAACAAGACTTTCCATCACACGATTTTCTTACTAAAAAACAAAATAAAAAACAGAAAATTTAAGCAACATCGTAATTCAATTACAAATTAATGAAACAATTTACTTACAGGCAATGTACCATAAAGTTTTATGCATATTCCTAACAAGAAGATGATCACAGATGTCATATTTGTATTCTAATTGGTCGAATGTATTGAAGGAGCGCCCGGTGATATTGCACACAACTTCTGCAGGAGGCGGAGGTCTGCACATAAAATTGGGACAAGCAGTTTGGTCATATAAGCTCGAAGACTCATAAACAACTTCATAATTTGGTGGACATTTGGCTTCAGGGCACTGAATTAATGATTCGTATTTTTCAGACACAGTAATTCGTTGGGAAGATACGCATAAATATTGCTGACATTCAAATTCAAAAGGTTTAAATTTATCTTCATTTTTGATTGAATTTTCACTAGATTAAAAAATAAATTAAAAATTAATATTTATCAAATTATCAACAAGTTTTTGATATAAAAAAAAAAAACAATGAAATACATTTTGTTTGGTGAAGAAAATTTGCTTCTTATGTCCATTGCAGGTGCTTCATTTGCGAGCAATGAAGAATCAGTTATATTTTCAGCCAAAGGTTTTTTTATCAGAATCGTGTTATACCCCGGTGGGCATGTTGGAACTTCACAGTGAACAGTAACAACGACTACACAAGTAAGACAATATTTATTAGCCAAGTAATTTAATTTTAATAAATATTAATTTATATTTTTACCAGTTGAAGTCTCTTCGACAGTAACTTGATGATTTTGACCAAAACTATTCTGACTGATAGATATTTTACAGCCAGTTTCATCATCTGGGCAATCTTTAACTCCATTACACCAGTCAGCTTCTCTGATGCAGATATTACTGGTAGGACACAGTCGCATTCCAGGCGGACAAGGTTTGCAAGTACACCCACACAATTCTGTGATGACTGATTGAAGACCTGGCTTGCAAGGATTGCAAAGCTTTGACTGACACTCGGGAACTCCATTCATGGCACACGAACATATCTGACAGTCTTTGGTTTCATAAGAAACTCCTACTGGGTAAGTGATACTGTTCACCACGCAAGGACACTCTTGTCTAAGGACGCAAGCTTCTCCGGTCCACCACGAAGATTCGTTACAGATACACGTGCTTCTTGATAAATCTTGATAAATTCCCGGGCATAAATTGCAAAATGGTTGATCTGACTGATTTTCTTGAGGCTCTTCTACTTCAATTTTAGCTAAATTGATGGAATTTATTAAAATTAGTCATAATTACAATTAATTATGCTGAGATAAAAAATTTGTTTTGAAAAAAATTAGCAAATATTGTATTAAGAAATTAATTTGCTGGAAAAAGTTAAAAAAAATTTTATTTTTTAGCTGAAGAAATAAAAATTTTCCTCGCAGTAATTTTTTTGATAGAAAAAAATTTTATAGACTTAGAAAAAAATAATTTTAGATAGAAAATTTCAGAATTTTCACCCGAAATTAAGAATATTTTCTTTCAACAAAAAAGTTAAATCAAAATTTTTTTTAATTTTTTCCGGCAAATTAATTTTTTATAACAATATTTGCTAAGTTTTTCTCTTATCACGAAGTAATTTAATTACTTACGATATGGAATAAAACATCCATGTACTTCTACTTTAAGCCCGACATGCTGATGCCACTTGACAGGCTGAATTCTCAAGTACCTACCACGGATAGGCTTGTCAAAGTAATTTATTTTCGTAGAATTGCTATCAAAATTTCCTAAGAAAACTTTTTCATTGCCCTCATTATCAATTACAGGGTTTTTACACATCTCATCTTCACCGTAGAAAATCTTGTAAGCAGTTGTCCAAATGTTATCAGAACCTTTGGTTTCAATTCCAGTGAGATTAACATTCTGAAGAAAATTAAATTGAACGTACTGGGTAGGAGTGTCCAGCAAAGGACGCCAAAGACCAGGTGAAGACAACTGTATATTAGGGAATATTTTATCAAGGGTAGAAGACGCCGTTACTTGTTGTTCGACCATTGCGCCGCTATTCAAGCCCATAGCGTCGTCACAAATCGGCTTGACTGCAACTACTTCATGGAAAGTTCTGTTAACTAATTCAGTTCTGTTGATGTCAACAGTATAATGTTCATCACATCCAAGTAAGTCGACTTTTATCGCTATTGCATGATGCCAAGTTTGGGGATTTATTATTATTACTTTAGCTTCAATCGGTTCCGGGAAAAATTCTTTAACTGGTATTTTAGCATCAATTTTTCCTTGAAACAGTTGAGGATTTTTTTGCGTAGCGTCTAGAACATAAGAGAAGATTTTTCCATCTTGAGAATAAAGAAGCTTATAACTTGTTACGTATTTTTGTTCTGCAAGAGATCCTTGCATGATAATTCCGTAAATTGGTTCGAGTCGTGGAAGAACTATTTCAAGCCATTGCTCAGAATCCATAAATTTCGGCTGCCAATTCTTCAAAGAATCACTTTTCATTGAACCAGAAGTTATAAATCTAGCATATTCAGGTTTATGTTCAGAATCAATGGAACTACTGGCGTTGAACAAAATTTCCCCATCAACGGTATGTTCAAATAGATTCAAAAATTTATTGCTGTAACATGGTTTTGCGGCAGAAACTGTATTAGTGACAATAATTTTCTGCCGATCAAGAGTAAGGATTTGATATTCTTCAGTAATAGTTTGAACATGAATTGATTGATTGACAAAAACTGATGGACAAGCTGATCTGTCACAAGTGTAATAATTGCTCAAGCATTGACAAACTTCACAATCAGACTCTTTATTAACAGCTCCAGGTTTAACTAGTTCACCAGAGTGCGATTTACAAGGGCAGTCCCTTAACTCAACACAGGTGTCAAAGTCCCGCCAATATTTATTAGCCGAGCAAACGTTGTTATTTTTGACGCACCCTGGAACGCAGTTGTTATCAAGAGTGCAATAATTCTGCAAAACCAAAATATGGTGGTAATATTCGCAAAGTCGGTTGCATTCTACAGCGCATTCATTCCAATGTTCACCTTCTTTGCAGCGAGAGTCTGTTTCTAAAGTAGAAGTAGAAGAAGTACATTCAGGTCGTACTGCAATCACATTAGCCGGCCAATCGCATACTTTACTTACTGAATTATAAAGAGTACCAGGGCCGCAGGATTTTTCATACCACTCAAGACCACTAGCTCCTGGACCGCAATGGTAAAATACCTGACAATTAGAAGTGTGAGGCAAATATTCACCGTTAAGATTACAAGAACCTGAATGTATCTTCGTGATATGAGTTACAGTAGTTTTATTGGTGGTGATAGTAATATTGGATGCTGCAATAAATGATTCTGGTGGAGGTAGGACTATTTTTGAATGAGAACAAGCAGCACCACTACAAGTTATTTTGCCGTGGCTGCAGAAACAAGTTTGACATTCATCACTGCTAACTTTGTCGCCTTCGTAATAAAGTCTTCCTTCTATTTCCCTGCATATAGGCTTGCACTTGCTTCTCGGGACACATTCAAGGAATGAGCTGTTTCTGAAAATAAAACCCTTTGGACACTCTTTGGGAGCGCATCCTTCAACGCAAGTATCTTCAGCACAAGATTGTTTTCTGTCGTTGAACGTTGCCAGATTATCACAAGTTTCGTAAGGACAAGTAGACATACAGGGTGTGTATGTAAATTGATCAGGACACTGCATAGGACACCGTTCAGAACATCGCCATCTTATCGGGAAACCACGGCGGTTACACTCGTGAGCGTAAGCAGACAAAGCTGTACATAAACAATGACAATCATCTCCTTCGTTACATGCGCAAGTGTCAAAAACACACCGTTGGACATAAGGAGCGGGATCAAGTTCCTTGTGGCAGATTTCGAATACTTCACTCTGCAAAAATCCACATCTTTCAAGGGCCCAAACTTTCCGCGCCGGATATTTGAGACACGTGTCAATTTCTTCTCCGGGTTCAGGGCAGTAGTCGTCTTTTTTCCAAGAATCTCCAAAAAGACGGGCTGATACTTCGGGAATCCCTCCGGATGGTGTTTTGAAATCGTCCTCTGCGTTGTCATTGTAGTCTCCGCAGAGCCCTTTAGTGTGAGTCTTCCACTTGGGATCTAGTATAACATAGACTCGTGTACCTTGATCCCACTGTAGAACCAATCCCAAGTCAGGAACATCTAGAAAAATGAACAACCCAGACCTTCTGATGATAATACGCTTGAATATTCTAAAAGGAATGTCATTGCCGTGCGCAAGTGTGATAGATTCTTGATTGTTGCTGCTTCCAACAGTCAAGGTAACCGATTTGGAGCATGAAACTTAAACGTTTCCGCAAGGTACATTTTGGATGGAAATATCAAAAGTATCATCTTCACCTAGAGAGCCTTTAGCAAGTACGTAGTCGCAAGAACCTTGAAAGTCAAACGATTTTTCATCGAAAGTAGTGTAATGCGAATCTCCCCAGACCGAACAAGCCTTGGAGCAAATTCTATCGGAGCAGTTCCACTTTCCATTGGAACATTTGCAAGTATTACAATCCTGTTGGATCAAAGCTTCTTCAAAGTAGCTCTTTCCACTGTGGTAACATGGACATTCTTTCCTCTTCACGCAAGTTCTGCTAATAGTATCCAGAACATACCCTTTCTTACATACGCATCCAGGCTGACAGACTGCTGGACTTTGGTCTAGAACTGCATGCATATTGCGGCAAGTTTTCGGCTCAACAGGCTCACATTTGGTCATTTTAAAATTCTTACTAGCGTCACAGATAGGATTTAAGCTACCTGAGGCTGGGTACTTCTGGATTTCTTCTTCAGTCGCTGGATTACAAGTCCAAACCCCGCTGGCGCAGGTGCAAAGTTCTTTGCTTAATCCTTAAGACCTTATTTCACGGTATCCAGCGTTGAACTCAAGTCCGTCGTACTTGCAAGGACATTCGCCAATTGGAACACACTCTCCTTGGGCATTCAGTGTCTGTCCTTTCGGACAATTGCACCCTTCTACACACTCTTCCTTGCAATTAGGATTGAAAGATATATCTTTGCACGATCTTGCGCAACTACTTCCGCAAACTTGATACTCCTGACCTTGCGGACAGTGCAATTGGAACCCTTCTATCTTTTCACGCCACAGTATTTTGACTCCCGAAATAGCACATTGTCTCGCATAAGCGGCGAAAGTAGGGCTCAAACATTGTTTTATATCTCCAGCGCAAGCACACATATCATACATGCAATCGTCGTAGAATGGCTCGGGATCTACGTACCAATTGCAGCTATAAAAAACATCACCGCGTAATTGAGCGCAGTATTTTTCAGACTCGTGCTGTCTTTCAGGATTCGTCTTACAAGGATGTTGTGGTTCTTTCATTTCTATGTTCGTACATGCTTCACTTGTTTTCCATTTATTTGCAAAAGCTACGTCGGATTGCTCAATATCCCCAGCTGGTGTTAAAAAGTCGTCTTTTTGATTGGCATTAAATGTTCCGCACAAACCTTTTGTTTTTCCTGTGATTTAATCAAATCAAATTAAATTTAATTAAATTCTAGTAAGATAGTTTTACATTAAGAATAAAGTTTTTAAAATAATTACCGCGAAATTCGGGTGGAGCTTTAACAAATACACTCGAAATTCCGTCCCACCAGACTTGCAATCCATTTTCAATGTCAACAACCACAAATAAATTACTAGCGAAACGTATCTTGGCCCCTTTAGCTTCTATAGGAAGAACTGCTATATCTTCACCGTTGATTAAAACTTGGAGGTTTTGCTTGAGCTTTATAACAACTGGTCCTAGTCTAATGGTTACTGATTTTGTGCAAGAAGGAGCTTCATAAGCTTTTGCAAAACCGACGCTCTGTAATTATTTAAATAATTATAAAATTAAAAAAATATTTTTTTTTTTTTTTTTTACATTACCTCAGATATTGCGCCAGAGCATTGCACATTTTGAGTTTCAATGCTGTAATTATCCCCTTTTACAAGATAATAGTTGCATTTTCCCATGAAATCATAATTTTTTCCATCGAAAGTGGTGTAATGAGGATCGCCAATAACAGCACATCTCGCGCTGCAAATAACTTCTGTGCAAATCCACTTGCCTGATAAACATGTGCAAGAATTGCAGTCCTCAAAAACTGACTCTCCAGGTTGGAATAATTTTCCTCGAAAAATGCAAGGACACTCTTCTTTAGCGATGCATGTTTCGTTGTGAAGAACTGTGTTTTCGGGACAGAAACAGCCCTCTTCACAGCTGCCGTCGGCTAAAGAAGACATCATAAAGTCTGCAGTACATGTTTCTTGTGATTTTGGTCCACAAGCTCTGTAAATTTTCCCACCGGGACATTGCATAGCTGGAAAAATTAAATCGTAATTTTTAGTGAAGATATGTTCCTGAAAATCATTAAAATTGGATACCACTTACGACATATTTCGTCAGAACGCCAATCAAGGGAGTTTATTATACCATCGTGGTGACATTGACTGATATATACACCCATGGTTTCGCAAGAGCAGTGGCTCTTATCAGCTAACTGACAATTGCAATAATCCCATTGACAATATTCTTGAAGGACTTTTGAATCCATTGCTTGAGAACATATCGTAAATTTGGGATCGGATAGCAATTTTGAGCAAAAGTCGGTGGCATTTTGAGTCAAATTTTTTCCATTGTCGCAAGTATACAATTCATTTATGTTGTCATCGCAGATTTCTTAAATTTTTATAATAATTTGTTAATATATTAATGAAGAAATAAGAAAAAAAAAATATTTACCACCAAGATTCAAAATTTTCCATGAAGAAGCAAACATAGCGATACTTTGAGGATGTTTATTATTTCTAGTTGTCTCATCATCACTAACATCTCCATTCATACGGCCGCAGAGCCCAGCGGTTTTATTCCAAAGTGATTCAGACACTTTAATTTGCAAAAACTGACGTGCGTCCCACTTCAAATTAACTTCCAAAGAATTCAAAAATACCAAAACAAAGTGAGATGATATTTCCACTTCTATCCCAGGAAGTTTAGCCGGAATCGGTAAAATTTTATTCAACGACTTCAAGATCGGAGTTCCTTTATCATTCAAAGTCAAAATATACTCTTTATCGGACAAGAAAATCTTTATTATTCTATGACAGATTTCTTCGCTGCGCTCACAACTGGGACTGTTTTGCATTGCTATGGTAAGCGTTTCAAGTTCTATCTCTTGCACTAATATGTAAGCGCAGTTACCGTTAAAACTGTACATTGCACCATCGAATGTTTTGAAGTGGTTGCCGCCCCAAGTGAAGCAGGTTTTTGGTTCAGGGTGGAGTGATTTATCTGATTGCATTTGAGAATCCATGAATTGTGAGCCTGAATTGCTTTCATATTGCTGATCTGATTGATACTTTGAAGAATACCCACTCTGGCCTCCGTATCCTGAACTGGTATATTGATTTTGAGACGTATAATCTCCAATTTGATTGTCAATCGTTGAACCTAATGTTAATCCATAGTGTGCCGAGCTGGAACCACTTCCAAAGCCAGATCCGTATCCAGAACTGCTGCTATATTGATTTTGAGAAATGTAACCACTATTTTGATTACCAAATGATGTTCCGTATTTCACTGAGCTGGAACTATTTTGATAACCAGTTCCAAATCCTTGACTTAAACCCAATTCGTGTCGACTTGAGCTAAAACTTTTTTGAATGAATTGAGTAATGCCGGAAGTAAAACTCGAATGTCCAACCTAAGATATATCAAAAATTAAAAATTAAAAAAAAGATATATTTATTTAACAGAATTAATAATTAAAGAAGTTATTACTGTTTGCCAAGTCGACTGTATATTACATTGGGGAATAGGTTCAGGTTCAAAAATTCCCTTACTGTAGTAACAGATATATTCTTCAGCTGGAGGAGAGATGAATTCACTCGAATCTGGACAGCTAATTTTACAAGACATCATTTCTTGATTCCCTTTACATTTGCGATTTCCATTAAAGGCCATTTTATTGGCATCGCATACTTCTTGGGCTTTTTACAAAAGAAAATTTTAGTTAAAAAATATTCAAGCATGTCAACAAGTAGAAAATTTTATTTTTTGATTTACAATATTGACATTCGGGACCACGGTAGCTGGGCGGACACTGACACATGTCGCTGTGTATACAAATTCCTCCGTTTTGACAAGGCGGAGTACAAGATGCTGGAAATTTTTACAACAAATAATTAAAATTATTATTTTTAATGGAGATTAGTTTTTGAAGATAAAAAATTACGTTTGCAATCAGGAACTGAAACCCATTGAGAATTATCAGGAACCCAAACTCCGTTCCGACAGGATAGGTATGTAACTGATGATCCGTCCGGAAAGTTAAATTTATTCTGACAGGACACAGTACATGATCTTAAACAAGGAAACATGAATAATCAAATTTAAGTGAAGAAATATTTGTTTTTCGGTATTTGTAGGAAAAAACTCATTCAAGTTTTTATATTTACCGTAAGGTACACTCTGCCGTTGCTCCTATGACTCTTGGAGGCAACAGGCACATTTCGTCGCGAATTTGACATTGCGGACCCGCAAATCCTCCTTGACATTGACATTGATTAGGAGCAACGCAGATACCGCCGTTTTGACATTCCGGTATACAAATCGCTTAAAAAAAAGTTATCAATTAATTTTATAATCATGAAAGTTTAAATTTTAGGACCTTGAGATATTATTTTATTTTTAGATACCTTTACAGAGCGGTAAGGAGCCATAAATGACCAAAATAAATAATAATTGTACACGCAAATTCATTGTAAGAGCATAATAAGGTAAAGTTTTTAATTTTATCAATTTTAAAGTTTTGAAAAGATCAAAAATTAAATTTTTAAAGTTTAATCATTCAAAAGTATTTTAGTAAGTGAAATTAATCCAAATTTGATTATTTAAGCTAACGCTAAATATTAAAACTACAAAATTTAAATCGAAATTTGATTCAAGTGCTTAACTGTTAATATTTTAAAGATATTTTTTCAGGTTTAAACAAACTGAGTACTTCATAAAAAGTAAAAATTAAAATCTTAGATGCAAGCATATAACTTCAGCAAATTCGTGATGACTGAAAGAAGATATGGTTTGATAATTTTGCGATTTTATGCTATTCGTCATACTTTTTCGTGACTTAAATAAGATAAAATCAATATAATTTTCTTTTACGCAGCTTTTTATGTACAAAAAAATACACGTGGATTTAAATGGTTCGATAACGTCCAAGGTAATGGTAAAAAATTGCGCTTCATTTGACAAGAATTGATAAAAAAACAGAAATGATATATAAAAATTTTATATTTTTAAAAATATAAAAAAATTATTCTCTCAAAAATAGAATTTAAATAAAAACAAAAATATTACAATTATAGTAATGTCTATTAAAAATTTTTTTATAAAAATATCTTTTCTTATTTTTGTTGTATGATAAAAAAAATATCATTTTTATGGACTTGAAAGGCTCAAGGCCATGAAAGCTTATCGAAATAGATTACTAATAGGATAAACTCCCTGCGAAGAATATAACAAAGCTTAATACGGAAGTTATTGAGATAAAATATGAAGAAATTCATGTAAAAGTAATTACTGCTAATGAAGAAGAATACTTGACTGATCACAGTGTCTTTAATTCTTCAGAAGAATATAGAACACTATTTAATATATAATTACTTGAAAAAAAACTCAACGCAATTAAAGTACTTATAATATTACTGAAGATAATTCATTTAAAAAGTGTTTTGCATTTTTTTTAATTAAGAATATTCAATTATGATAATTTTAGTCTATTAAAAAAAATTTTATGAAAATATACGTATATTTTTTTTCAGTTTTGTTATAAGTTAACAGATAAGCAAACTTTCCTCGACTTAATTGGCTAAAGGCTGTTCAAGCTTATCTAAATAGTCGGAAAATTAATGAGTTTGAAAGGTATAAATAATCTAACATTAGTTAAACTCGTTTAGTTGACTTTAAAAATTACAAATTGAACACAAGTGTCTCAATTGTTAAATGTTTAAGTCAACCAAAATGGAAAAAAGACTTTTGATCTTGTTACTCCAGATGACTTACTTCTTTAACTCTGAAGGAAAGTCTCCTAGAGTGATAATTGTTGGAGCAGGTGTATCAGGAGTCGCAGCAGCAGCAAGATTACTTGAGAATGGATTCGACAATGTTACGATTCTTGAAGCGGAAAATAGAATTGGAGGAAGAATTCATTCCGTTAAAATAGGTGAAAAATTATTTCTTCTTTCTTCATAATCTTGTAAATTAATGTACGTTTTTATCACAGGTGGGTACGTGGTCGACCTTGGAGGTGAATGGGTCGTAGGAGAAGAAGGTAACGCAGTATATGACCTAGCTAATCCGTTGGGTCTTCTTGAGAAATGTTCTGGATATAATGCGTGGAATACAACGGCAAGACTCTTCGGATCTTCTGGGGACGAAATCCCTCGAGATGTAGCTAGTGAATTGGTGCAATATTTCAATAAAGTCATGGAAGAAATAAATTCTAAGGATGAGGGTGATTATGTAAAAGCCGAAAATCTTGGTGAATATTTCGACCCTAGGTGAACATTAATTGATTAATTATTAATTAAATTTTTGAGATATAAATTTTTAAAAACTTTTATATGCTTATATTCTTCAGGTTAGATAAGTACTTTAAAGATCATCCAGAAATAAGCCCTGACTTACATAAGCCTTTAAAGTATTTGCTGAATTTGTTGGACAATGTACACGATGCTGGCAAAAGTTGGTATGATGTTTCTGTAAACAGTTTATTGAAGCTAATAGCGATTGATGGAGATCATGCTATTAATTGGAAAGAACGAGCTTACAGTACTCTTTTAGACTTACTTATGGTTTGTAAAAAAATTTTTTTTGGTGAAATTTAGTGTCATTGCAAAGGTCTTGACTTGAATTTGTGTCATAATTTAATAAAGCAAAATTTTAATTTTTTATAGTTTACAAGTCACGGCAGTCACATAGTGATTGCAAGGTTACTTAAAATGTTAAATAAATTTTTAATTCTACTTTATTTTAGAAAAAATATCCGGATCCAGCGTTAGAATTACCTGTAGAGAAAAATACAAAGCTTAATACAAAAGTTACTGAGATAAAATACGATGAAAATTCCGTAAAAGTGATGACTGCTAATGGAGAAGAATACGAGGCTGACCACGTTATAGTTACAGTGTCTCTGGGGATTCTTCAGAACCATATGGACACGTTGTTCAATCCACAATTACCTGAGAAGAAAGTTAATGTAATTAAGGTAAGATTTTTTTTTTTTTTAATATTACAGATTAATGATAAAAAAAAATTGTAATTTTATTTTAGAATCTTACCTATGGACATAATGCTAAAATAATTCTTTACTATGAAGATCCTTGGTGGCTAGAAGACTTAACTTACATTCGGGGTATATACTGGACGGATGAAGACAGAAAAGAGATAGAAAATGATGTAAGGATTTTATTATTTGGAGTATTTTAAAAATTAATGTAAATATTTAATAAATTATTTGTTAGCCTATGCGAAAGTGGATGCTTAGTGTATCGGTGGGAACGAGAATTGAGCATAAATTGAAGTTGCTTAAGGTTTGGGTAACTGGAGAATACGTCACGGAAATGGAGTTGGTTCCTGACGACTTGTTCTACGTACAAATTAACGAGCTCATCAAAAGGTTCTTTGGACAAGCTTACAATATTACTGAGCCGACGGAGATAATTCGGTATGATTGATATTACCGTTAATTAATTAAATAAATTAATTATGAGCTACTGAACTTGATGCTTTAGGAGTATGTGGAACACTAATGAGAACTTTCAAGGTACCTATCGGACTGCGGGGTTACCTGAGGATAAGTTTGATAATCCTACTGAAGACTATGCCGAGCCGATTTTAATAAATGATAAACCAGTATGTCCTTCAATTTTTTTAACGAATAAATTATTAAGGATTAAGAAATTATACTTAATTTTATTTTATAGGTAGTACAATTCGCTGGTGAAGGTACTGCTGAACACTGGAGTCTGGTAGACGGTGCCGTTGAATCGGGATGGCGAGAAGCAGATCGGATAATTGATTATTACGCCGATAATTAATGTAACAAGCATCGCTGCATAAAAAATTTCAATTCTAAAATATAAAATGCAGCGGTACAAATATTTTGACACTTAGATTTCTTCTTATTTGTTTTATTTTCAGAATTAAAGGATTTATTTTTAATTTAATAAATATTTCTAGGCGACTTTGTTTATAAAATTAAATTTAAATGTTATTTTTATGTTATCTAATCGAGATAACTTTGTGATTTAACAAATCCATGAACTTTAACATCTTTAGAATAAATAAATACATGATAAATTGAAGAGATATAATTATTAGACAGTTATTATGAGTATAAAATAAATCTTACTGTCAGTAGACTTGATTATTTCTTCTTGATCAACAATGAAAGCTTTAATTCTTCTACTAGGTTTTGTAAGTGTTATTTCTTCTGAAGAAATCTCACCTAAAATTGTAATTATCGGTGCTGGTCCATCAGGAATCGCTGCAGCTTCAAGATTGCTTCAAAATGGATTCAATAATATCACAATTCTCGAAGCGGAAGATCGAATCGGAGGGAGAGTTTATTCTGTTAAAATAGGTAAGAATTTTAACTGTTCATATCTTCATTAATAGACTAATTTTTAATGAATTTTATGCTCCAGCTGACTATTTAGTCGACCTCGGTGCTGAATGGGTGCACGGAGAGAAAAATAACGTTGCTTTTGAACTAGCCTGGCCATTAGGACTTCTCGAGAAGTCAACTGAAAACAAAGAATTTATCAAATTCAATTTTAGAACACGCACATTTGGATCTTCTGGAGAAGAAATACCAGAAGCTGTTGTAGCTCCGTTAGCTGCGACTTTTGGAGAAATAGATCATTCTATTGGTGATTATATTGACAAATTAAAAACTGGTTCCTTTGGTGAATTCGCAGTAATTAAGTAAGTACATATTTCTTCTTCAAAACAAAACTATGTTAAGTTTATGTATCTTCTTTGGGTAGGTTCTACGAATACGTCAGATTTCGTCCAGAAATAACTCCTGATAAATACGAACCTTTGCTTCATCTTTTTGATATGATGCAAATGGTGTTAGAGGCTGGAGATACTTGGCATGAAATTTCGGCAATAGGTACAAGAGATTACGACGAGTTTTTTATTTTTAAAAAATTGCATTTATAATTTTTTAAAGCTTCTAGAATTTGAATTTTTTTTTAAATTATTTCTTCTTGCAATAATTAATTTAATTATTAATTAAAATGGCTTGTACTCTCTTTTATAATTAAAAAAATTAATATTATAACAAAATTCGTATTGTTTTAGAAAAAATATCCGAATCCGGAAGAAGAATTGCCTGTGAAGAATATAACAAAGCTTAATACAAAAGTTACTGAGATAAAATATGAAGAAACTCCTGTAAAAATAATCACTGCTAATAAAGAAGAATACTTAGCTGACCACGTGATAGTTACACCATCTTTAGGAGTTCTTCAGAAGAATATGGACACACTATTCAATCCGCATTTAACTGGAAAAAAGCTTAATGCAATAAAAGTATTGATAATTATTTTGATAATTTATAAATCTTTATTTATAACTACATAAATTGCTTGATTTTAGAACCTTTCTTTCGGACATGTCGCTAAAATAATCCTGTACTACGAAAACCCTTGGTGGTTGGACGACCCGGTTTACTTCAGGGCTGTTTATTGGACCGCTGCTGACAGGAGAGAAATAGAAAAAGACGTACGTATTTGTATGATTAATAGTATCAATTTTTGTGTTCATATTTGTTTTACAGCCCGAGAAGAGATGGATGCTGGGAATATCTGTAGGAATAAGAGTGGAACACAGACCGAAGCTGATGCTCTTCTGGGTGACCGGGCCCTATATTAGTGAGATGGAACGAACGCCTGACAATTTGTTCCAAGAACAAATGAAAGGATTCATGACGCGGTTCTTTGGACAAGCGTACAACCTCACAGAGCCTACAATTATAAAACGGTGAGTTTTTATTGTTTTTATTGAAAAGATATTTTATTTATTTATTTCTTCAGGACTCTTTGGAACACCAACGAAAATTTCCTGGGAACTTATAGCTTCCGAGGAGTCAAAGCTAATACTGCCGATGCTCATATTGAAGATTACGCTGAGCCTATAATGAAAAATGATAAGCCCGTAAATATTTGAGTTTAATTTATTAGTTAGTATTGATAAATTTTTATTAAGATTAATTTATTATCCAGGAGTTGCAATTTGCTGGAGAAGCTACGTCGTCACATCATTCAACTGTTCACGGAGCTATTGATTCGGGGTGGAGAGAAGCTGATCGTTTGATTAATTATTATAAAAAGAAATAATTAATTTAAAAAAAATTAATTATTTAAAACATTAAATTTATTTCGACACTGAAGTTAACTGACATAAATATTTTTATAATTTTAAAGCAATAAAATTATTATTGAAAAAAAATTAATAAAAAAATTCTACATGTGAAATTCAAAAAAAATTATCAGTGCAAATTTTTTAAAGAATTTTTTTTATTATATACTTTGTAAAAATTAAAAAAATTAACAAGTGTCAACTAACTTCAGTATCATATTGAAATAATAAGAAAAAAATAAAACTAACTAGATTTACTTAGATATATTTAGTCTTAAAGTTTATCAGTTTGGATGACCTAACGAAAGAACAATAAATGATTACATTAATAATAAATTTTTTTAGCAGATATTTCTATTAAAATCAATCAATAATATGATAAAATAAGCGGTCCTTCAGATTACTTTATTGGATAAAAATCAAATGAACTTTGACGCTGATAAAATAGCCCAAGATCAACTATCAACTTTATCTCTTAGAATTATATTATAAAATAAAACGCGGCGGCTATCTTAATCATAGTAACAAAAATCCTCACAGCGTGACAATGAAGCTTTTAATTTTAATTTGTTTGATAAATTGTGTGTTTTCTTCTGAAGAAATGTTTCCTCGGATTTTAATAATTGGTTCCGGACCGTCCGGAATCGCAACCGCTTCAAAATTGCTTCAAAATGGATTTAGAAATCTGACTATTCTCGAAGCAGAAAATCGAATCGGTGGAAGAGTTAATTCAATAAAAATGGGTAAAATTTGTTATGTAAGTAAAGATAAATTTATAATTATATTTTTAATAAGTTTTGTATTTTAGGAGATTATTTAGTCGATGTGGGAGCGCAATGGGTCCACGGAGAAAAAGATAATGTCGCATTTGAACTAGCTTGGCCCTTGGGGCTTCTTGAAAGATTGACCGAGAATAAAGAGTTTTATTTTAATTCAAAAATATATGGATCTGATGGTGAAGAAATATCTTTAAACGCATCAAGCTCTTTGGTTGAATATCTTATGGAGAATATTAGTTCGTCCGATTCTATCAATGAGAGCCTCAAAGATTTGAAAAGTGGTTCGTTTGGAGAATACGCTGAAATGAAGTAAGGAATTATTTTTATATATCTTCAGATGTTTATTTATTTATTATTAATTATTTTAACATTTTATTTTTTATTAAGGTTAATGGAATTTTTTAAAAATCATCAAGAAATACATGCCAATCAACACAAACCATTGCTTCATCTTCTGGACATGGTAGAAATGACAAATGAAGCTGCTCCAACTTGGCACAATCTCTCCGCGAAAAGCGTCAGAGATTATCCAGAATGTGAAGGAGAGCAGGCTATTAATTGGAAAGAAAGAACTTACGCTACTATTTTGGACATACTTATGGTTTGTAATTTCTTTTTATACACAGAAAAAAAATTTAATTGAATCAAGTAAATAATTTTGAAAAGTATCATCTTCTTTTGAGTAAAAAAATTTTTAAACTAAGAAATTTTTCTTGAATAAAAAATTTTTTCTCTTGATTCAAAACAATTAAACTCTTCAAAAAATTTTTCTTCTGATTAGAGTTAATTTTTTTTTAGAGTAATTAAAAATATTAATATTAAAAAAAAAGTTATTGCTGTTTTAGAAAAAATATCCGAATCCAGAAGAAGAATTACCTGTGAAGAATATAACAAAGTTAAATACAAAAGTTACTGAGATAAAATATGAAGAAACTCCTGTAAAAGTAATCACTGCTAATAAAGAAGAATATTCGGCTGACCACGTCGTAGTTACAGTGTCTCTTGGAGTTCTTCAGAAGAATATCGACACATTATTCAAGCCTCAGTTGCCTGAGAAGAAACTCAATACAATAAAAGTAACAAAAATCTCATTAAAATATTTTTAAAAAATTTTTAAAACATTTATTTTTTTTTTCAGACTCTTTCTTTTGGAACAGCGGCTAAAATATTGATTTACTATGACGTTCCGTGGTATGTCAATGAACCAATTGGTTTGTGGGGGGTGTATTGGACTGAAGAAGACCGAAAACAAATCGAAAATGATGTATAAATTTTGCGTTTTATTTATTTATTGTGAAATAAAAAAACTTTTAATTTAATTAAAAATATTCTTCTAGCCTCAGAAGAGATGGATGCTTGGTTTATCTGTAGGATCTAAAACAGAGCACAAGCCCAAATTGTTTGTACTATGGGTCACTGGGCCTCATGTCAATGAAATGGAAATTCTTCCTGAAGAAATGTTCCAGGAACAAGTCAAAGATATTTTAAAGAGGTTTTTTGGAAAAGCCTGCAACCTCACGGAGCCTTCGATAATAAAACGGTATTTTGGTCGTAGTTTTTAAAGATTGATTATAAATTTATATAAATATATCTGTCAGGAGTTCCTGGAGCACTAATGAAAATTTTCTTGGAACCTGGAGTTACCTTTCTGTTCAAGCTGAAGCCAATGGGATTGACAATAAAGATTATGCCGAGCCAATTATTAAAAATGATTCACCAGTAAGAAGAATATATATTTTTATCAAGATTTTATTTAATTATTATTTTTATTTTAGGTTTTGCAGTTTGCTGGAGAAGCTACTGCGTATCATTTTGCTACTGTTCATGGAGCAATTGAATCTGGATGGCGAGAAGCTGATCGTTTGATAAAATTCTATAAAAAATAATGAAATATTAAAATTTTATATTCTTCACAAACTGAAATTGATAATTTTAATAAATTAAAATCTGCTGTTTAAATTTTAAAATACTTTAAAAATAATTTATTTGTTAAATAATAAAAATCAATAATTTATTATAATAGAATTAAATTAATCTTGTGTTAATTTAAATAGAAGAATGGTAAATTGACGCTAATAGGCTTGAGAGGTTAAAGGCCATGAAAGTTTATCTAAATAGATTAAAAATAATCTAAACAGAGAAGTTTGAATAGCCTAAGCAATCTAACGCTCGTTAAATTTATTTAGTCGACTTTCAAAACTTCAAACTGTATAATAGTTAAATGTATAAATTAACTTCAATAGCAGCAAGACTTTTGGTCTTGTTACACTTGATAATTCATGTGTTGACCGCTGAAGAAATGTCTTCTAGAATTGTAATTATCGGTGCTGGTGCCTCAGGAGTCGCAGCGGCTTCAAGATTGCTTCAGAATGGATTTAATAATATTACAATTCTTGAAGCGGAAAATCGAATTGGAGGAAGAGTTTGTTCTATTAAAATAGGTAATATATTCTTCTTTATTGTTGTTACAATTTTAAAGCATTACTTCTAATTGTATTCTTCAGGTGAATATTTAGTGGACATAGGAGGTGAATGGATTGTAGGTGAGAAGAACAACGTCGCCTTTGAGTTAGCTTCTCCGTTGGGACTTGTAGAAAAATCGGCTGATCATAAAGAATTAAGCTTCACTTTCAAACTTTTCGATTCTAATGGAGAAGAAATACCCTCTGAAATATTTGATCCCTTGATTAAGTATTTACAAAATAAAGAAGATTCTGTGACGAAGGATACAACTGGCTCTTATGGAGAACTTGCAGAAAAAGAGTAAATTATTAAAAATTCCAATTATATATTCTTTATTTATTTCTTCTTTGTTTTTAGGATAAATAAATACCTGAAAGCTCATCCAGAAATCCCTGAAAATTTGTATGGACCACTGACCCACTTTTTAAACATGACAAAAATGTCTGACGATGGTGGAGCTACTTGGCACGAAGTTTCAGCGAAAGGTGTTCGATTTTATGACAATTGTCCAGGAGATCCACTGATTAATTGGAAGGAGAGAACTTACGCCACAATTTTGGACATACTTATGGTTTGTACTCTCTTTTTATAATTAAATAAATTAAAATTAAAATTAATCTTTTTTTATACCCAGAAAAAAAAATTTAATTGAATTATATAAGTAAATAATTTTCAAAATTATTTTTTTGGTTCAAAAAATTTTCTTCTGATTAAAGTTAATTTTTTTTTATTGTAATTAAAAAAATTAATATTAAAAAAAAAAGTTATTGCTGTTTTAGAAAAAATATCCGAATCCGGAAGAAGAACTGCCTGTGAAGAATATAACAAAATTAAATACAAAAGTTACTGAGATAAAATATGAAGAAATTCCTGTAAAAATAATCACTGCTAATAAAGAAGAATACTTGGCTGACCACGTGATAGTTACGTCATCTTTAGGAGTTCTTCAGAAGAATATAGACACACTATTTAATCCAAAATTACCTGAGAAGAAACTAAATGCAATTAAGGTAATTTTTTTTGTTGGATTTAAAAAAAAAAAGTATTTTAATATTAAGATATTTTTATTTTAGAATCTCTCTTTTGGAAGCACGGCTAAAATAATTCTTTACTATGATAATCCTTGGTGGTTAAATGATCCAGTTCACGCGAGGGGAATTTTGTGGACTGAAGAAGATAGAAAAGAAATAGAAGATGATGTATGAATTGTATTTTAATTTTAGATAATATTTATAAATAGATTTTTGGATTAAAAAAAATAATTTTTTTTCTTCAGCCACAAAAAAGATGGCTGCTGGGTATTTCTTCGGGAATACGAGTGGAGCATAAACCAAAATTGCTATTATTTTGGGTCTCTGGGCCTTATTTAAGAGAAATGGAAACGCTGCCTGAAGAAATCTTTCAAGAACAAGTTAAAGAATTTGTGACGCGGTTTTTTGGAAAAGCTTACAATCTCACGGAGCCTAAAATTATCAAGAGGTATAATTTATTATTTTTGGTTTTTTAAAAGTGAAAATTGATGGTGGATTTTTTGCAGGAGCCTTTGGAACACCAATGAAAATTTCCTGGGGGTCTATAGCTTCTACGGGTTACAAACAGATGTATTTGGTCCTCATACTGAAGATTTCGTTGATCCAATCATGAAATCCGACAAGCCGGTAAATATTTTAATGAAGATATACGAGAAGAACAGTGAACATTTTTTTGGAAAATAATTTTAATATTTTTTTTTGCAGGTCTTGCAATTTGCTGGTGAAGCTACTACTTCTCATTACGGCATGGTTCATGGTGCTATTGAAACTGGATTTAGAGAAGCTGATCGATTAATTAATTACTACAATAAAAATAATTAAAATAAAATAAAATGACAAATTAAAAATTTGATTTTTTGATTTTCAAAATGAAATTTTTTATATTTATCGATTGTGAAGAAAAAAAAGCGCTAATATTTTTATGAATTAAAAAAAATATTTTTATACTTTTGATAAAATTTTCTAGATTTTTTTTCAACAAAAAAATAAAAAAAATTGACTATAAATTTGTAATCTTGACGTCTTTTGAGTTCTTATCAGCTCTACAAGCAGTAACAACCTATAAATTTATTTTATTACAGGAGTCATATTTTGAAAGTAAATTTTATTTTAAAAAAATAAATAATATTAACATAAAATAAAATAAACTATTTTATTAAAACAAAAAAAATATTCGGACGGATGAATGGACATTAAAAATTCTTAAAAATATCAAAACACTATCATTTAAATTAACATAAATATATATGTTTATATCTATATTTTTCTTCTAATAATATTAATACTGTAAAAATAAATGAATTAATTAATAAATAAAAAATCTAATTACGCTTAACTCTTTCAGATTCTTGTTTAGTCCAAAGTGCTTCAAAAATATCCGACCCATTGATATACTCCTTATTAGTCATAAGCTTCAAGTTCATTGGGTCAACATATTTAAATCTCCAAATTTTGTAGTAAACTTCATTAGTAATATTATCAAAATAAGTGATGTTAAACTCGTCTTTCAATGCTAGTTTCCAAACCTAAAAAAAAAATGGCTTTTATAAATTCCATTAAATTAAAATAAAATATTTTTTAAGAAGAAACATACCTCTTGTTCAGGTACTGGCGTAGGAGCAGGTTTATTTCCATAAATTCCTATGCGATTGTGTACAAACAAGTGATAAAGATAGTAATTGATAGTGTACAACTGTTCTGCATCAGGAACACTGAATGTCACCGATCTTGGAGAGCAGCAGTCTCCTCCAGGATACACTGCTCTTGTAAAATAATTTCCTAATTTATTCAAGCCCCATAAAAGAGTTTGTAATGGATATCCATGAAATATATCCCTTAGTTTATAATCTCTGGTATCAGACGGTTGAATATTCAAAGCTGCTAAATGTTTGCCGAGATAGTAGTCTTCTTGTTTCCAATATTTACCACCCGCCAAGCATTTCTCATGAGTATTAAAGTGAATAATTATTTTTTCAACAGCTCCTCTGCTCAAAACGTAGCCAGCTTGGGCCACATTGTAGGCTTGGCCCCACAGAACAACCGGGTGTCCCAAGTAATGGTCATCTTTGTAGTCCAGCGGAGCGACGTAGTACCTTAAATTTTCTAGTAATATCATAGTATCGTCCTTGATAACTATCACCCATTGCAACGAGTCATTTGAAGACCTCCACACGTGGTGCAATGATTCACAAAGTAGTTGCCACGATGACGTTATTTTTACCGATAATTTTACTATCGATGGATTGCTGTCGTTATCGGAGACCTTGTGGGAAAAAAAATACACCTTGTTGCAATTTTTACTCCAAGTATTGTGTATCGCTTTGGCTAGTTTTATTTTTTCAACAATTACTACGCACACAATGTTTACTTCTGACTTTAACCAATCTGACTCTAGTGAAGATGATGTATAATTACTCTCGAATAATGATCCGTAGTATTGATGGTCCAAGTTGATTTTTGACAGGGTAATATTATATCCTCTCAGCCATTTTTGGTACTTAATTTTTTGAGTATCTTCAATCAAATCGTCTTCTGGTAAATTGATGTCTTGGTATGATGATTTCACACCACGTATCGTCAATTTTTTGTTTACTACGTTTATGTTTTTATTTTTAGTCAATTTCCATGACTTACCATGGCAGTCTTTGTGATTACAAGTGCTGACAATAGAAGCTAAGTAAAGTGTAATAATAAATCCAATGAGAAATCCTAAAAAGAATATCAACTTCCTTTTTAATGAACGCAGGTACATTATGCTCGAGTAATTATTTCTTCGTGTTTATTAAACATTTTTTTTTTTTGCACAATTTTTGTTGAGCCTATAAAAAAAAAAAAAAAAATGATTGGGTATTATAAAATTTTGCACATTTAATAAAAATTTAGCAGTCACTTGATAATTTTTTATGACAATAAAGATAAAATAAAATTATTATTAAGAAATTGCATTTTTAATTTATAAAAATTTCTACATGTTAATTTTTATTTCATAATTTATTTGTTACAAAAATTATCAAATATTTGATAAATTAATTTTTATAAAAATTTTTCTGAAACATACTTACAATTTTTCTAATTTTTACTTCAATAGCATGATTGTAAATCAATTAGTGTCGATAAGTGATTAGAAGAATGAGCAACAATTAATAACAGTGATTGTTATTTTCAATATTACTTTCTACACAAACTTTTAATTGTAACACACAAACAACAATATTTTTTTAACTCCCACATGTTTAAAAATTTTAATTTATAATTATTTGTACCATAAATTTTAATTAAAATAATATATTTTACATTATAAAAAATAAAAAAGTTACTCTACTACAAATTGGTTGAATGCATAATTATAAAAATTATTATTATTATATTTTACACACTATAGATCTGTTAGATCCTTACCAGCTGATCTATAGTGATTTATAAATTATTAAAACTCAAAACTTCACATTTTTTTTACATTTCATCACTTTAAAGCTAATTTAAAGGAGAAATAATTTTTTATAAATAAATAGTTGATAGTTTTTGTTATAAACTTTTTTTTTTGTAATTAAAAATAAAGAATGTGTCAAAAAAAAGGTTGGTAAGTTAGAAATTCGCAGAGAGCGCTGCCTGTCAATAAAATAGAGAACTACACTTAGCATTATATGTATATACTGAAGTTAGCGGTCAGCTGTCAATTTTAAAAATTTTTTTAACAAATTAATTACAAAAAAAATGCTTTTAAAAATTTTATTATGTAAAAATTTTTTATTAAATATTATTTTTAATAATTTAATTGTTATAAAATTCGAAAAAAATTTTTTTAATCTGTCAACTTCAGTGTTATCTTAAATTTGAATTATCGCGCCATTTTAGAGGTTGGGGAATGAGTGGGGATTTTTAAAATTACTAGTGGGGAATGTGGGGAATTTTATCTTAGCTTTTGTGGGGATGTGTGGTAAACCCCGACGGCAACGCTGCAATAGACACTTCGTTTACGTAAATGTTCACACATTGTTCTTGCTAATCCACTAAAAAATTCTTTACTTTAACCCTTCAATAATTTTTAAAACGCAAATAAAAAATTAAGTTAATATTCTTAGAATAATAACAGCTGTTTCAATAAAAATCAGCTTGGTGCTATTTTATATAGCAAAATATTAAACAAAAAAATTAAATTTGTATGCACAAATAATTTTAATAATTTTTTGGTTAATTTTTTTTGTCAAAAACTTTTGAAATGTAAATAATTTATTTATTCGGCACGTGTAAATAAATAAGAAGAATGTAATGATTAAATAATTTCATTAATCATGGACAACGATAAAGACCAGGTGACTAAAAATGTCAAGGAAGATAAAAATAAAAATACCGAATATTGTGATGAGACAGTAAATGAAAATTTGTCAAACATGGAAGTTGAAAATAAAACCGATGATAATTCCATCGGAGAAATTGTCATTAATAATTTGTCAATGAATTGCGACAATGCAATCGAGAAAAATCTTGGAAATTGTGATGAGGACAATAACAAAATTGATAGTGTGGATTGTAAAACAGACAATGAACCTCTAGAGAAAGAATACAAGCCTGCAAATGTCAATGGCTCGTTGGAAAATCGTGACAATAATGTGCCGAATGACAATCCGTTGGAAGGTATTTTAATTTTTATATTTTAGGTAGAAAATTGAACTTATGGTTTGTTTTTGCAGATATATTGGATAATGCAGGCTCTGGGAATCCTTCGAGTGAAAATAATAAAAATTCCGAGTCTTCAGGTGCTGATAAGAATTTGCCAAGCTGCAGTCATGCCAAAATCCAAAAACCCAAGTCTAAATTAAAGAAACGGCATTACAGAAAAAATTCTGATAATAATGAAGATTCTGACAGTAAATCTGGGAAAAAAGCACGAGATTCTAACTCTAGTTCACAGGAATTGGACTCTTCTGTTGATGATGAGTCTCATAATGTTGTTGATCCTGAAAACACGAGTAAGAATTCCAATCAAGATCCCGAAAGGAATTCTAATTCTGATGATAGTGATAATGTTATAGATAGTGCTAAAGGTAGTGTATTTTAATGACACTGAAATTAGCAGACACTTGAAAATTTTTTGATTTTTCTTTAAAAATATTTTAATTGTAAAAAATTATTTAAAAAAATTGCATTTTTTATTTTGTCAATCTTTTAAAGATCGAATTTTTTAAATAATTTTTTTTTTGTATAATTTATTTGTTAAAAAAAATTATGGCAGAAAAATTGAGATGTAGAAATTTAAAAAAATTGTAAATGCATTTTTTTAAACATAATTTTTCAGAAAAATTTATTTGTTAAATTAAATCAAAAAATTATCAAGTGACTGTTAACTTTAATTTCATGTATTTTATGTCTTAAATTATTATAAATAATTTGAAAAATAATAATTATTTATTTTTTATTTTAATTTAGAAGGTGACTCTGATGAATGGTCAACAGCCAGCGACGAAGAAATATGCATGGAAGTACCCGAAGTATTGACCAAAGTAAAACCAAAGCCAAAGTGGTTTGTGGTACCAGAGATGATAAATCGTGAGATTGGTAATAATAGGTTCTTTAATCGAAGGTTCTACGGTTCTTTGCACACTGTACAGAGGTTGGAATTAATGCACAAGTTAGACGGACACGAGGTTGCTATAAAAATCATATTAATTAAAGTTTTACCCTTTATTTATAAATATTTTGATGTAACTGGATGAATTTTAGGGTTGTGTCAACGCATTAAACTTCAGTGAAGACGGAACTAAGCTGGCTAGTGGCTCAGACGATTTGCAAGTTATCGTCTGGGACTGGGCGTCCGGAAAAAAGCGGGGTGTCTTTGAAACCGGACATTCATTGAATGTCTTTGAAGCTAAATGGTTACCGATCGACTATGAGTCGTACATTGTAACTTGTGCTCGTGATGGTCAAGTCAGACTGCTAGATTTAAACACAAATGTACATAAAAAGTTGGCCAGTCATCGCGAGGAAGCGAGAAGACTCGCGACTCATTCTGATAATCCTTACAACATTCTGTCTGTTGGGGACGATGGAAAAGTACTGTCGATAGATATTCGTGTTGAAAAATCAACCAGGTAATATTTTTTTGGATAAGTTTATTTTTAAGTTACTGATAATTTTTTTTTCGCTTTTTTTTTCGCAGATTGATGACAGTCAAGGAAGATGGTAATCATACGATGCTTTATACTATTCATATAAATCCACGTGACAGTCAATATTTTTGCGTGGGCGGTCGTTCTCAGAGTGTTAAAATATTTGACAGGCGAAGAGTTCAAGAATGTGTTCAAAAATTATGTCCAAGAAATATGGTAATTTTTAATTTATTATTTTTATTATCAGACACTTGAAAATTTTTTTATTTTTCTTTAATAATAAACTAGATCTAGAAAATTATTTTTAAAAAAAATTCATTTATAATTTTTTAGAGTTTCTGAAGATTAAATTTTTGAAATACATTTTTTTACGATAATTCATAATTTATTTTATGATCTAAATTATTTTTTATCCAGCCTATAGACGGACAAACAGCATACGTTACATCAGCAGTTTATAATTACAATGGAACGGAAATAGTAACATCTTACAATGACGATGATATTTATCTGTTCGATACTGTTTCTCCAAATCCAACTCAAGATTACGCTCATAAATACGAGGGTCATCGTAATAGCGCAACAGTTAAAAGCGTCAATTTCTTCGGACCCAAAAGTGAGTTTATTGTTTCCGGGTCTGATTGCGGAAATATTTTCTTCTGGGATAAAAATTCCGAAGCTATCGTTCAGTGGATGCAGGGAGATGATCAAGGAGTGGTGGGATTATTTTTAAATTATTTTATTTTAATTTTGATCCATGAAAAAATATTTATGAATAAATTATTCACAGGTCAATCGCTTGGAACCACATCCATTTGTACCAATTTTAGCGACTAGTGGCCTTGACAGCGATGTTAAAATTTGGGCTCCTACTAGTGGGTTTCCACCCGCGATGAAGGATTTAGGTGTTGTAAGTCTTCTTTTAATTAAATTAAAATTATTAATACTTAAAAAATTAAATGAATTAAAAAATAAAATTAATGAAAAAAAAATTAAATTTCAGTGTGTTAAAACTAACATGAAAAGACGCGCAGATGATATCACTCGTGAACCAGATCCATTTGACTCACGAATGCTCGCAGTATTTCTTCGTCATATCAGTAGATACCGTCGCTTTAGAGTAAGTAGTCGACTGGGAGGAATTCAAGGAGCCTCAGCAGCTCGAAGAGCGGCAAACGATCGCTCATTTGGGGATAATTCAGATTCCTCAAACGATTCAAGCAGCAGCAGCAGAAACAGTGATAGTCAATCTGATGATGATATGGAAGGCCATCAGTGTTCAACTTCATAAAAATATTTATATTTATAGTTATAAAGTTCAGTTATTTTCACATTAAAATATTTTCATTGTTTAAACGATCGTTTTGATCATTTAATGTTGCTTTATGTTATCTCTGTGTTTTCTACTTAAATATTCTCCATATTAAATAATAAAAAATTTTTATTAAATAAATTTTATTTTTTTTTTTAAGATACCTTTTTTAAAAATAATAATTAATTATTTGAATAATTTATTCTCAAGCTTACGATTGTCAAAAATAAATTATCTAGAAGTAAATTTCTAATTTTTATTACAATCTTAAAAAGTAAATTTGACAATTAGATGATGATGATTTATGTTTACATGGTAAAGAAATAATTACTATGAAAAAATAAGGCAGTGAAAAACAGAATTAAATTTGATACTTAAAAAATTCCAATGGATTTAGCTAGACCGGCGTAGATATGAAGGGTGATTCCACCCATGAAGAGAGTCGTAACCGCTTTGATGAGCAGTGATGACCAAGGTCCAGCGAGTAACAAAGAAACTAATAAATCTAATATTAATGGTCTGTATACGGTTAACAGCAGCATGCTGATCACCAGCGGGACCAAGCTTTTCTTCAAATCGTGTCGCGACCACAGCCAGACTAATGTTGCGGTCGTTATATGTTGCACTAGAGATATATTCGATTCCAAACATTTCTGGATATATTTCCAGTCGAATTCGGCTCCTCGTGCTCCTACCCACAGGAGTAGAAATCTTGTCAAAAGAACTTCCGCTCCAGCCCAGCCAATTCCTGCTGTTAAAACTTTGGCGTGTCCTTTTCCGGGGATTCCTTTTAGGACTACCAATAATCCTACTAGGTCTGCTAAGTCTATTGAGTATTTCCAAAATTCCTGGAGTAAATTTTAATAAATCAAAATTTTAAGTAGAAAAATAATTTTATTTTATTAAAATGGAAATTAAATTAGCCGACATTTGAAATTTTTATTGAAAAAATTATTACTGAAAAATTCCACATTTAAAAAACTTGAAAATTATATCTGCATTTTTTTTTTCAAGGATTTTATTCGTTTTTAATTAACTAAAAAAATGAAAATTAATTGAGCAGATATTTGATAATTTTAAGAATTTTTTTAACAAATAAAATTAAAAATTTTTGAACGTCGACTAATTGAAGTATAATTTTATTAAATACATACCCCAAAAATGTCAAAGCCATCCTGACTAATGTTGTCAGCAGTAGGGAAAAATGTTGCAAGTGCTAACATTTTTACAAGTTGAGTAAATATATAAATGCCACCTGCTTGAATGCATTTCCAAAATGCTCCGTATTCTGATCTGTAAAATTTATTTTTAATTAATATAAAATAAATGACACCGATTCATGACATCTGATAATTTTTATAATTTTAAATTAATTAAATTACAGTAAAAAAAATATTTTAAAAAATTCACAACAATAATCATTTTTATTTCTACTAATTGAAATTTTTTTATTAAATATTTTTTATAATAATTTAATTGTTATAAAAATTGTCAGATACCTGCTGATTTCAGATCATGTAAATAAAGTAATTTTTTTTGTGTACTTACAGCCCAGAATATTTATATGTTAAGTAGTATGGCACATAAACTAGTGCTACACAATTACCAAAATGATATAATGTCATTTTTATGTTATAATTATTAAAATTAAGTTAAAATTATTTTATCATAACCTACACTACGACACTTGGAACATTTAATTTAATTATTAAACTCCAAATCATCAAGTGGAGATACGAGATGCAGAAAAACAAACAAGCAATAAAGAGGGCGTGGATGTTTGAACTTTGAATTGTTGGTAATGGCGGCTTTGGTGAGTCAGCAGTTGGTATGGTTGAAATTTTGTTGAGGTTAGGATATGAAACTGAAAGTAAGAAAATAAATTTAAATTCAAGATTATTATAATTATTAAGAGTGGAAAAAGTGCTAAAAAATGTTTATTGTGCGGTAGTATAAGAAAGTTTCATGATTTAAAAAAAATTATTAGATTTTTCAATGAAATTACTTTGAAAAATTTTGACAGGTAAGAAGAAAAAAATTTTTTTTATAAATATTTGTTTTTATGATTATTAAAAATTAAAAGAATCGTCTGTCTGTTGGTTTTAATAATTTTAATATCATAAAAATTAAGTATTGTTAAAAAATAATTAAAAATACATGAAAAAAATTTTAATAAATAATTTTTTATTAAACTTTTTATTTTTCAAAGTCATAATAGTAAAAAATTAAATATCGATTTATTTTTTATTTAAATATTTGAACTATCGATTTCTAAACAGTAAATGTATCTCTTTCTGAAGCTATCAGGTTATCCTTTTTTTATCCCTACAAGGGGTGTTAGTTTCCAACATAAAAAAGGGGTACCAGCACCCCTTTACTTGTAAAAAACTGTGCCCATAAAAGAAGAACGCTAAAAAAAACCTTAACTAGCTCTTTTAAAATTTTTTTACTTTAAATTATAAA
>JZSA01007781.1:0-19905 GCA_000956155.1 Cotesia vestalis
ATTTTATTTACAATACATAATTGACTTTTGAGAATATTTCTGAACTTGATTAAAAAATTATTTAAATTGCAGTCATTTTTAAATATTCATATAAATTATGTAAATATATTTTACTGCGCATTTGATATCAGTAAACGATAGGAAGCTTGCAAGCTCCGCTTTAAAATACGTAGTGGTGGGATCTGTTCTTTAAGGGATGTTCAAGGTAGCAGCCGATTGGTTCAGACCTAACCAGCTATCCCGTATTCACAAGTTTATATCGAAAGGGTAGTTCAGTGTTTCTCAGAGCATTCAAAGTGTCACTTCATTTTTTATATTGAAGTAAAAAATTTTTCATTGTGGATTACGGTTCAAATTTCAGTGTGTGAATTTTCCAAATGTGCGTTTGTGTGATTTTTTAATAAATTAATATCAATTTTATTTTTTTACAGTGTAAAAAAAAATTTTATTTATACTTTTTTGAAGATAAAAAAATTTTTTTATTAAAATAGAAGTAATTTACAAAAGAATTCAATTTTTTACGATCATTCTAGTTAAATTTAGCTTCAAAAATTTGTTTAATTTCATTAAAAAAATTATTTATTTATTATTTAATCATTTAATTCTATTTTAAAATTTTGATCTTTCAATTTTTAATTAAACAAAATTAAATGAATATTTATTATTGATTTTAAAATAAAATTAATTAATAATCCTTGATTAGTTAAATTAAATGAATTATGAAAACTAAAAAAATAACAAATAATTCTAAAAAGTCCAAAAAATATTTCCTAAAACTAACAGAAGCTTCTCTACATCTTGACTTTCACTATAATTTATTATTTATAAAAACTCCGACTTTAACGATCATAGAAAAAAATTTCTATTAAATATTTATTGCTTAGTTTTTTTTTACAAAACAACTTTTTGTTACATCAGTTTGTATCCATCATATTTCATGATATTTTTTCAGAACATTAACTACATTTTATTTTGGAAATAGATTCTGATTTAAAAAAAAAACTTAAAAAAAAAAAACGGTGCACTATTCCGATGGGTAAACGTACAAAAAATAATAAATAAAACGGTATTAGCTAACATCTGTGCAAGGGTTGACGAAAATCTAAAAAAGAACACTATGTACCCCTTTTTACAGTTCACCCTTCCATTCACTTCTTTTTTAAGGCCACAACGTTCCTAAAAAACGTATCAAAGCCTCTGCAAAAAGTCATTTTTATAAACTATATTTTGTTATAAAAAACGGAAAAATTTTTAAATAGACTTTCTTAGAACTTTTGAGCTTTTCGGTGTAATTTTTCTCTGAATTGATGATTAGTTTTGATTTAAATTTTTTAATTGTTTAGTTATTTTTTAATAGATAAATTTTTTTACAAAAGGGGTGTGGTTTTAGTAGAAAAATATATAGAGTATCGTGGAAACATTCGCGTTCTTAGAAACTCGGGGGTGGAGCTTATTTTTCCTTGCGCTTTGCATTTTTTGAGTCGACGGGAAGGGTTTCTCAGAGTTACTTCAGAATTTACGGTATAAGTGTTAACAAAATAACTTAATTTTAATATTTTTAGTTAAAATTCAAAGATAAGATTCTTTTAAATCCAAAAAAGCTTCATAAAATCGTCGTTTATTACCAAAAATCATTTAAATTTTTGTTCGAGCTATTTTATCATCTAGTTTGTTGATAAAAAATAAAATTTTAACAAAATATAATCCATTAATTTTTCTTTTAAGATTATTATAAAAAATTACAGTGAAATTAATTATTTTTTAAATATTCAATCCCAAAATTCATCAAAAATAATTCAAGGTTTGGTTTACAGATCATTCGGAGCATTAATTGAATTATTAGTTAACTGAAACGTGCATTATTTAAAAATATATTGGAATAGTGAATTCAAGTGTTAAATTAATTAATTTTTACACAATGGAAATAAATGGCATCGCGGTGGATTTTATAAAACAATTTTCTCGGCTTTGGATAAATCTTTCAATTGTAAGTATTTTTATTTTATTTTACAGTATGTGATGTTTTAATTTCTATGTTTTGCAAATAAGAGTAGTTAAAAGCCATTAAAAAAAAAAAAATTATATATTCATCATGCTTTCGTTCCGTCGGGCGTTGACGTAGAATTTTGCATTCGCGTCTTTAAAGATGCAAAGAAAATTTTTATTTTATTAGAGCAATCTTTTGGATTTATAAAAAATCTATGGGGATTTAAATACTGACAGTAGTCAATTATTTCTTCATGAATTTCTCGGATAACGATGTCATCGTGATGGTGCTAAAATTGGTTAATCTCTTGCAAGTGTAGAAGTACTTAGTCTCAATAAATTCAGTAATGTATTCTTTATTATCTCTATTTTTATGAAAAATTGATTTTATAACTTATATTTAATATAAATTTTTAATTTTTTGAAAATTAATTTCAGTTTTTATATTTTAAAGCTTCAATTATTTTACATTTCATAAATTTCTGCAATCTAAATAATTTTTGCTAAGGTTTGATTCACGTAGCTGCCGTCGGATTTGATTAATTTTACTTTCAATTTAATTTAATTCAATTTAATTTAAAAAATCATTGACTTTTGTAAACCTTCTTTATTTTATTAAATAAATTAGATAATACTACTCTTATAAAAAAATTAACTAGATCTATAAGAAAAAATCTTGATCTAAGTAAATTATTCTAAAGAAATTTATGTAATTATTTTTAATCAAACAAAATTTACTCAAACCAATAAATATTTATCAGTTCAATAATTTTTCAGCTTAATTTAAGCTCCTAAAATTCTTAGAAAAAATAAAATTTTTTCTCTTGAATCGAATTAATTTTCTATCATTGCATTATTAAGTGATATTGGTGTTTTAATTATTTGATCAGCATTTTAATTAGTTAAAAAGGATTTAAATCAATGAAGAGCAAAGAAAATTTTTTTTTCAGAATATCAAACTTTTATAAAATTTAATAAGATATCTTGCAGAATATAAGAGGGTGAATATCGGTATCTGATTCAGAAAAAAAATTACCAGTGGCTGAATTCATAAATTGATATCTTATGAAATAAATTCGCCGATTCTATTTTATCAGTTACCATTTCTACAGCTCTCACTTTTATCCAGCGAGTTCTCTTGCAGTTTTACGGTATAAAACCGAGTGTTCTGATCAGCTGTCGAGGGGTTGAAGCGGTACCAGACAAAGTTATCCTTATTTTCGAAAATCGATGAATGAGCTCCGAGTTCCTTCTGTGGCTTTTAGATGTCGCGAATTTAGAGATTTCGAAAAACTGAAGTTATCTGGCTGTATCTGGACCTCTTAGGGAGTTTATTAATTTCGTAATCGATGCATTATAAACCTAAATACTTTAAACGACAGCATTAGCTCTGAAAATTTTGAAAAAAATTATTTAGGTCTTGAAATTTTTTAAAATTCATCTTTCGATCGAAAAAAGGCTTAAAAATGATTGAATTAGTAGCAAAGTTTAATAAATTAAATTACTAATTAGCAAATAATAATTGATCCTTGTAATTTGAAACTAACCGAGTAAACTAAGGGAGACTTTTTTATTATCAAATGTGTTTGCTTGAATAAAAAGAACGTTGGCATAAAATAGTCATAAAAATGCATTTATAATTACGTTTGGAGAAACTGATAGTTTTTGAACAATAAATGCACAATCAGCAAGGATTTGAGATCGGACATAAAAGGGGAAATCCCCGACAGTTGAAGAACGAAAGTAGCGTAGAGTAATGTATAAGATAGTGGGAGAAAATGAGAAGCGTGCGCAGAGTCGAACACCAGAAGAATGGAGTTGACGGGGCGAAAATCATGAAGGCCGGAAGCGGAAACGAAGCTCATCGTTATACTTCACGTTGAGCATTGGTCTTTCATGAAAGGTTCTTACAATACAGATGGATTCTTTTTTCATTTTATTCCATTTAATATAGACATAGACGTACATCTACTCCATATATATGTGCGGCTATTTTTTTTGCTCCGCTAATTACAAGTAATTACTTATATTAGCCACAGTAAATTGCATAAACTTTTATTATAGTAATAATAATAATAATAATAGTTACTTGACATTTAATTTATTATGAAAAATCCATGGAGGATTTATTCTAGCGACTTTTGTACAACGTCAGCGTCACAACGACGATGTTTCCGTCTTTCCGGTTGCCATGGTCATATAAACACATTTTTATATGACACAGGAGTAGATATATTTCTTTAGCGGAGGTCCGAGAGCAAGTCAACCGTGTGGCGACGTGTTTCTAGAAAAAGGCTCGATGCTCTTTGTTCCCCAGCACAGCATTGCCTCGTAGTTCGTACTCTTTTTGCCTAGCATTGGTATTCCACCGTCGTATTTATCCCTCAACTTTACTCTACACCCCTGTGCATCCGTCAGGCTCTTGATCCACGTTGAAACAACTTTTATTCAATTTTAATATCTGCATTCAATTCAACTTAATTTATTGATCAAAGAACTTGCTTAAACTTAATTACTCCAAGTAAGGTGAAAGCATCTATTGACTTTTGAGGAAAAAATTCTTTTAAAAGGCTCAAAATTAGTCAATTTGATAAGTGTTTTCATTTTATTATTTTATAGTTTTGGAAAAATTTTTATTCAATAAAAAATTACAGTGCTAAATATTTTATATTTTTTTTTCTGGCAAATATATTTTATCTAAATGGATTAAATTTTTGAAAAATGAAGAAATAAAATTTTTAAAAGGATTTCTTTTCTTAAAAATATTAAAAAAACTTGTCAAAGATAACGATAATAGAGTTATTGCCGATATAGAATTTTTATTAAAGTTATATCATAAAGAAATGACAAAATGAGATTGACAAGAATCGGCAAAGTCACTTCTAACTTATCATCAAACTTCACCGTCTACTTTCTGAATATAAGTTATAGTAAAGAACTATTTGAGACAAAATACTGTTATCGCAAAGAAAATCCAGTTACCGGTCAAATGAATTTCACATTGTCATTTTTTGCAACAAAAAATACCCAAAATAATGAAGAAATATAACAAATAAAGAAGCTGAAGATAAATTTAATGTACCTTTGATGTACCGTCAAGTTCACGTGTGATTCAGTGACTGATTTTCCAAAGCACATTGAGAGCTTTTCCAAAGTATGTTCACCCTTTACTTAAACTCTCCGTGAAAATCTCTGGGGTGTCGCTAAGCAATCAATCACCTTGTGACAGTCCTCGTTCCCTTCCTTCTCGAGCCTTATTTCTCCCCGATGTGAATTAACAATAAAAAAACACCGTGTAAATCACTGAGCCCATGAATGGATGAGCGAGAGTGTAGCAGTTGTAAAAAATAAAGATAATGATAATAAAAATAAGAAGGCATATATTAGCAATTGCTTAAAGAGCTCTGTTGAAAATCCGAGCCTGGTTGAGATCTTGCTTTGATGCCGCACACTTTACGGTTCGCTCCCTATTGGAGGATACTAAAACCCTAATGTATTCATGAGATAATTATTTCTTGCATTCATAATATGAGGCTGTAAAGTTTTTTATTGGTCCGAGCCTCCCAGCCAATAGCTTGGGTAATGCAGTTACTAAATACAAAGTTTGCTGGTAACTTCTATTCTCCCGGTCTTTAACTCCTATCGTCCGTTAAATAATCTTGTGATCATAACATAACTATTCGCCAGATAATTACTTCCCACGACATTTTTTTCCCGTAACTAATTTATTGTTTTCGTCCATTAGTTTTTTTTTTTTATTTATTAAATCTTTACTATTTTTCAAATATTTTTATTAGCTTAAAATTTGAAATTATTAACCAGATAATTTATTAAAAAAATAATTTATTAGCTTGCAAAAATTTATTTTGTGTAATATAAACAAAAATACAAAGTTATGTTTATAAAAAAATTCACGGCAAAACATTGAATGTAGATATTGGATATTTAAAAAGTCTAAGGGATGTTTTCACCGAAATCTCCAGAGAATTTATTATTAATTATTATAAAAGGATGAGATTTTTTTTTTGAATTAAAATAAATAAGAAAATGAATTTTCATGGAAATTATTATAAAATTTATTGACAAAATGAAATTCGGGGATCGGGAGTATCTTTCATGCATTTCCTTGGAGGATTGGTAGCTCTTGAATGCTTATGTATTATTCGTGAGAGGCTGGACTCAGAGGGTAGTTTAAAATTGCCAAGAGGTCTCTTACCCATTCCTCGGGATCGGTATCGGCATCCTTCGAAATCAGTAAAATAGTTGGAATGTGTTTTTTCGAGCTCTCGAACACGTCACATGAATAAAAAAAATCCTTCAAAGTTACTGGCTCGGGCGTTTGCGGTCACCCTCCCGGTCCCTGTCGAGTGGAACGTGCATATGGGAAAATAAGAGCAAAGGACCGGGAGCTCGAGTTTTTATGAAAATGTCGATCGATAGTGTTTTTACTCTTCAATGTTCTTGTCCTTTAACCACCGAAAATTCAATTTTCGTTGAAAATATTCAAATATCAATGAATCGTGTGATATTGTCACTTGAATAAAGTATTTTTTTATGTACCAGTGAGGGTGGAATTTAGGGGATGAATTGATGCTTATAGCTTTGCCTCCTAAGCGCCGTTACGGATCATAAAACATCTTCAGTCACACAAGCTATTCCACTGAATTCGTCAAATAATTTTTATACTTTTATTGAGTACTTTATTTTTAGTTTCTTCAAATTTTTACGCGAAAATAAAAATTTTTCTAGGTTCCAGTTCTAGAAAAAAATTTTTTTAAATGCCAAATTTTCTTAAAGTTAAAAAAAAAAAAATTATTTATATTAAAGAATTAAACTCTCTAATAACGAGAAAACTTAGCGGCCATGCGTCCTCCGAGGGAGATTTTTATTACTATTTTACAAAAAAAAATTATATATGACTATATCAGGCTTGGGGTGACTAATTTTCATATTAAACTATATTAAAACATATAAAAAATAATATATGAACAAATCAAAAATTTTTCTCACGTGTTTTTTGTAAAAAATTCACTAAAAGTTTCCATATATAAGAATATAAAAACACTTAACGTTAAAAAATCATAAGGGAAACATTTTTATCATGATAACCATGATCCCCTCGGACCTGTCCCATTCGAGTAACCGCACTACCAATCAACAGCAATTTCAAGAGCCCTTACATTACTTTCTGGTAATAAACTAGCAGAACAATTTAATTCTCCAGCGGCAACAGCAAAATAGGAGCGGGTATAAATTGGGCTTCCATAAAAAAAAACAGGTTGGAACAACCGGTGGCAAGATCATGGATAGTCAAGACTTGCGGGAGTCGAGGTTGAGGGTAGGCTCGTCACTCGTCACTGATGACGGGTCATATTTGGATACGGTGTTTTCACGTCAAGTTGAGGGTGCGTCTGTATCTACGAGGCCGGCAACATAATCTCCGATTGAGGGTCGTGGCACATCCAAACACCAGGGAACATCTTATCTTTATATTACACATAGCCAGTGGTACTCAATGCTATGTACATCGCTTAAAAAAAAAAGCCTATCACAATAATAAAAGGGAGAAAACTCGATGGGGGATTAATATTAATAATATTACACTTTTTTTTTCTTATCAAAAAAAAGTTATGGCTCAATTTTCTTCGGGAAATTTTGAATGTATTATCGCTGTTTATTTATATTTATACATTTATTTTAGTAACAGTAAAAATCTTTTGTTTTGTCCGTAAGACAGAACATGATTCATGTGCTTGCAGGCGTCGGTGTTTTCCATAAAAACTATAAATCCTCGACAATCCCATGAGATATTCGCCCTTTTATAAAACGCAGAGAGAAAATCACATTTCTGTCTTTTTTTTGCTGTCCAAGCGTCGCTGCTGGCGAGCAGAAATTTATGTATCCCGGAAAATGTGAGTCATTCGATATGGCAAATAATTTCATAAAATATCTCGAGCTGTCTTTGTTAGCAGAATCAATAATTTCTACAAAAGAATACGAATTCGAGCTAAAATTAATTTAACACACAAAGTAAACTTTGAAAATTACTATAATTTGAACGGCAAATGTAAATGTGACAATCATTTTTTGGCAACCGAAATACCAGCAGTTGAAATAATGTCTGTTTCACGTCAGCCGAGCTTTTGATTCATGTCGACCCTCCTACGCTACCCTACTACTGTTCCATGTTCTTCAGTGTTCGTTGTGTAATTCGAAATTCTTTACGCATTTCATCGAGTTTCAGGAGGATAAAAAAAACAGGGGAAGGACCCACGGAATTTTTTCCTCGGTAAAAAAAGTTTACACGGGTGTCATAAGCCAACGCACTCAATTTAAAGATTGTTTGGGAGTAGGAAGGTTGTCTGATAGACTAAGGGTTGCTCAAGCCCCTTTGGCTTTAGATTCATTCATCAATAACGGCTTTATAATCTTCCTCCGTCATATTTTGCAGTTCATTTCTCAATTTGTCTTGTCGATTAAATTGAGAAGCCTTGCCAAAGATTTTAAATCCAAAAAAATTTTTTTTTGTATATAATTACAATTTGAACGACACTTATTCTACTAGTCTACTTAAAATATCACTAGTACAAATTGATATTGTCAAATTTACCCACCATAAGTGAAAGTAAAAGACACGAGACTACTGCTAGGACGCAGCGTGAGTAGAATGGCAAATTGTTGGACAGTAGCAAAGCGTGGAGCGACGAGAGAAAGGCAGGCGATTGTGAAGAACGTTGTCTGATGGAACTACTGGTTGATGGGGATACGAAGCAAGGGAGCGAGAGAGAGGCCCGGGTAATCTGTGATTCAAAGAGAACGATCCATCTTGCAAGTTGCCAGGATTCAATCGTCGACATTTGTTTGCGAAATCAGTCCCAGAGGACTCATTCACTCTCATTCTCTTGTCTTGTTCATCCAAATATCCCAATCATTCACTAAAATATCTATTTATTATTGTTCTATTTAAAAATTTTGTCAATTTAATTAGTTTAATTGTTAATTAAATTAAAAATATTAATAACAGAGAAGCTATTAAAAGTTTTTAAATAAATTACATAAATTTTAGAAATTAACTCTCCTCTAGCGAGAAAATTTAGCGATAATGCGCCACCTGTTGGAATTTTTCAATACTAATTTTAATTAAAAATTTTTATGGAAGTATATGATCATACTAAGCCAAATTTTCATATCAAAACAAAAAAAAAAATAAAAAAAAAAAAAATAAAAATTTTTTTTTAAGGGATTGATCTATATTAATCGTTTTTGTCCATTTTCCTTTTTCATAACAAATTCCGTATAATCCTGAGAATTTGGAAACTGGAATTAATTCCTGGGAGAGAAAAGGCTCGGGCTTAATAAGGTGATATATATTTATTCGGCGGGTGGGGTGGAGTTTATAGGCAAAAGAGGGTGAGGAAACAAGAGTCGATCTATGGAAGACGTAAACCAAGTAGCTTAGCATTCCGAAAAAGTAAAATAAAATAAAAATAGAATACGAATTCGATGGGATATTTCTCGATGTAGCAGATCCTATAAAGTGACCCCTGCAGTCGGTGGAGCGTCTCTCCCTTGAGCTACAATCGACAGTATCCCATCGTCCGTCTCATTCTATATACTACACAGTACATTCGATCCCCTGAAATGCGCGGGCTCTTGGCCTTTTCCACACACAAAATTATTGCTCTTCTTATATTATTCGTCCATCGAATCGGGGCACGTTGAATAATTCGGCTCTCTGGATTTCGGAGATAAGGGAAAACATGGGAATCGAGATCGACTGTGCAGAGCAAAGGAAAAATAAGTTTATCGGTAAAAAAATAAATTTTCTTAGGATGAAAATGGTCAAATTTACTTTTTAAAATTAATTAAAAAAATTTACTAACCCATTTAGTTTTTAATAGTTGATTTATTTTTTTGAATGTAGTGATGATTGATGAATCTCGTTCCTTGTGTTATCTGAGCTGCTAGGTTAACAGTATGACATGAAAATAACAACATGTTTCTCGGTTGAACTTTGACTGCGAAACGCAAGAAAGCCATTGAATACACGATTAATGCTTGAGTAAAAAATAATACAATATAATTATTATTATTTTATTAATTATTTAAATTTATACCTAAAGTCATGTTACCGCTGATTATTTCAGGACTCTTTTTAAAGTCTGATATTGCCGCTATAGGAATTCCCCAATTCAATACAGGGCCCCAAAAATGCGTGCTAAATTTTTTAATAACATTGCTCAATACTCCTTAAAAACATATTTAATAACATGAATATAATGAGAATGACTGACCTCATTAACCATTCCCTGGTTTCTTTTTGACTCAATATTTTTTTTACAACACTCATGATTAAAATAGAAAATTGTGCTTCATCAATAATCGATGCTCTCAAATCAAGTTACCTCATAATTACAGATCAAAATATGATTAATTGAAGCTGTTATGATAAATTTATTATTTGGAGTGTGTAATCAATGGCTTTTGGCAATAAACTAACCATGTATTCTGTTAAAACAAACTAGTGAACTCGTTTAAAGTCTGATATCGAATGTCGTCATAGCTTTCGTTGATTAGCATATTATATTATGATAATGTCTTTCACAACAGTTTTATTCATAATGTATAAATATAAATATAAATACAAATACATGTTTAATTTATAAGACGTAGATTCGTACTCGAAGTATTACGCAAAGTAAATAAATTCAATTAAATTATTTTTAATTTAATTAATTAAACAAGAGTATTAAAAGAAACTGCAAGTTACTCTTAATTAGATAATCATAATTCAATTTTTAATTATTTTATTTCTTCAATTAATTAATTTTTTAAATGAAAAATATTTTTTAATGAATTAAATTCACAAGGAAATATAAATAATTTATTGTAATGATATTCATACTGCGAACAATAAATTACAGCAAGTCGTTGAGATAATCAATCATAAAAGTTGTTGATACATTTGCATAAGCATTTACCCGCATCATTGATCATAAATCCCCTAATACTAACAATGATATATATTTATATTTTTCCTTCAGTGCTCCTATTTCTATTTCTGTATTCTGACACTTGATTTTTGCCTACAACAAACGTCACGCTTAGCTCTCTTGTCTTATTTTTCCGTTCGGAACCCCCGATCCCTCATCCCTCATAATAAATGCACAGGTTATTATTTTATACATATAATATTGATGGCGGTATGAATGTTGCATGGAGAAAATATGTACGATATACGATATACGATATACGGTGTCTTGAAGTCTCACAATATTAGGGGGTGGATCATACTGGAGAGTAGAGGGAGAAATACCTAGTGTGTACGCTCAACCACTCAGCCACCGAGAGGGGTAAAGTGAGCATGCGCTAAAATGGGGTGGTATTATTGATCCAAGCGGGTGGATTCTGGAATCTAAAGGGTCCAGCATCGTGCCCAGGTTCTTCTGTGCCCTTGACTCTCGGTTTTTTTAGTTTTTCTTTTTTATCGCCCCTTTTCTTTCATCAATATAATCAATATTATTTTTTTTGAGCTACTTTTCCTTATAAAAAACTTTTGTGAATTATTTTAATGAATTTTAAACTTTCTTATTAATTTATTTATTAAATTTTTTTGAGATATTTAATTTTATGTATCTTGATTATTATTTTCTACATAATTTTAAATTAAATTAACAAAAAATATTAATAAAAATGAGAAAAAAAATAAACTTTTTTTGCAGCGGCGTGAGATTTTCGAGCGTTTGTTTGACAATAGCTTATCTGAATGCGTTGGACATATATTCCGCCGCACATTTGGTTTCCTCAAAAGCATAAACTCTGTAGTGTACTTTTAGGTTCTAACAAAGTCCGGCAAGTAGTCTCTTTTCTGTCCCTAACTTGAATGCCTTATACACATCGAGAAAACGCGGGTCTCAATAAAAAGTCACAAGATTGCGAGAGAACTCGTTTCATCTCGAGAAAGTATCAAGTGTAAGCCGAGAGCGACACACCCTCGTGTCCCGAGACTTACAGGAAAATATTCTCTCGCCCTTTGACAACTCCAATGAATAGAACCATTTGCATCAAGGGTTTCCCAAATGTGAAAGCTTTACATTCAGTCTTTTCAAGTGTTAGAACTTTTTGTAATTCTAATGACTATTGACTAGAAATTAATCGAACTTATTTTTTAATTTTTTATACAAAAAATTGATTTATCAATTTTTTGCAATAAAATTTAAAAATCAAAAATTGGGAATGCTGATTGTCTTAAAGCTTAAAGCTACTGTGGTCTTATTTATGCACTGCTCGACGGTGTAATTGTTCAGTGACTGGTTCTTGATGCGCCGCCATTTGAGTAAAAGATTCTTGGCGCTTCAAAGAGTCACTTTGGTTTAGCCTTTACCTTTGTATTCCTTCGCTCTTCTTAATTCACTCTATATAACCGTCCGCTACGCCTGCACATCAACGGAATAAGGAATTAAGAATGAAGAAGGGAATTCTTCAGTGCACAACCGGCATCTCAGTTTTTAATTGCCGTTTCTTTAGAGTTGCAATCGACGCGTGTTCATGTTATTGTTATTTATTTTTTGTTATTATTATTTTTAATTATCCCTGTTATAAAATTATAACAAATACTTTTTTTACCGGAGAAAATTATCAGTTTGTCGTGCATTAAAAGTTATCTCGTAACATGTGTTATTTAATATCAAAACAATTAAAAACAAAAATAATCATAAATTTACAGAGAATAAATTAGCAGTAATTTGATTTAAATAGAATAATAATTCAAGATGAATGAGCCTGAACATTTTTGCTTTTTATACTCACGCTGAGCGCTGCTATTCTCCGGCTAGTACACTCAATTTTCCAGCACTTTACGTGTCTAGTCTTTTTAAAATATATATATATAAAAAAAAAATGCGATTTCTTGAGTGCTTTCACAAAGAGGTACAATTCTTGGTGGTGAAAAAATTATAAAAATATTTTTATCATTCTTACTCGGACAATTGTCCTCAGTGATGAAATATTATTGTAAAGTTTAAAGCGACCAATTTTAATCGTTGAAATTGAATAAGATTTATCATTACAATAATTTTTCAATTTTTAATATTCATTATTATCAAAAAAAAAAAAGATTAAAATTTTTTTTCTTACCCAAAATTCTCATTTTTTGTAAAAAAAAAATTTTACAGTCTTACACTGCTTTTAAATTTAATTATTATTTATAGACAATAATTTTTTTAATTAAAATAGTATTTTTTGACACAAAGTCATAATAATTATTTTTTTATTTTGGGTGTAGAAGCAAGTGTTGTCTACGCAAAAAACAAAATTACAAAAGTCTAAATGAGAGAAGAGAAATTGTGAGGGCCGATGAATACGGTCCATTATTCCACTCGATAAAGCAATTTCTCTGCACTCACAAAATTATGTTTCTGCTATTTAGCATTGGGTACTGTTCGATCAACGGAATACAGTAAATAGTAAAAGCAAAAATAGGTATAGTAAGAATAGGGTGTAAAGCATGTAGGGGTAGAGACGGGATCACGCTTCTATTCTATTCCATTTGGATGGACTCGGAGGAAAGACAAACGGAGGTGGTGAGAGTTGGAGCGTGAGTTCCACAGAAAGATAAAAAAAGAAAGGCTGCTAGACGTTACGGAAGTGGAAACTGCTTTGACGGAGTCTTTATGTGTGGCAAACGATCCGTTACCGTCAGTAATCGATCACTTTCTTACATACCGTGTAAAGACAATATTAATTACATTAATTAATATCACTTTTTACCGCAATTAATATTAAAAATAAAATGTTTCTTCGATTTAAATTCTAGACGGGCTTTTAAAAAATAGCGCTGCAAGTAAAGTTGATATTTTTTTAGCATTTGCAATTTATTTTATGGAAAAAAAATGGAAGTTTTTTATGTCTGGTTTATGATGTGGTCCCAAAGGAGTTTAGCTTGAGTTGGTTGATGTGTGCAGTGGGGAAATGTAGGTGTATATATAATAGGGAGAGTCTGAGCGGAGAATTTCAAAACGGCGCCTTGACCATAAATATGGAGTTGATTCAAGACGAGCACGAGGTGGGACGAATAATATCTCCCGTATTTTCCTTTGCTTTACTGAATTATTATACGATTCATGTTTCGAATTGACTCACAAAATACAAAGCGGAAGAGAACCAATGTTATTGTACGGTGGATCACGTGGATAGAAGACGGGTCGATGCTTAAGTAGATATAGACCATGCACGTATGTCTACCATTTAAGTTTTAAATTTTCTATTGTATATTAAAAGGAATATTATAGCTCGAGAAGCTTTTCAAATTTTTATTTTAAAGAAAAATATACTTTTCTTTCAAGTTTATCGTGAAAATATTTTTTAACATGGCTTAATAAATCAATATATAATTTTGTCATAAATAAACATATTTGGCTAAAAATGCTCATTTAGATTTTTTTATGGAATTTAGTGTTTCAAAATTCCGACAGGTGGCGCATGAACGCCAAATTTTCTCGCTGCAAGAGAGTTGAGTTCTAAAATATAGATAATTTTTTTTTCATTTTTACAAAAAATTTATTTGAGATTAATTTTTTGGTTTCATTAAGAACTGAACTAATTTTCTATAAAATTATTAACTGTGATAAATATTTAATTCGTAGTCCAAATTAGAAAATTTTATTTCACGTGTGTTTTCTTAGAACAATAAAGTATTTAAGTAAAACGATATTAATGGTACTAACGATAGTAATAAATCGAAAGCATCCAAAGAATGATTTGATATTATGTAGAAATCCAACACCATAGTTCAGTGTAACTCGATTCTGCGAACCCTAAAACGGATTCCCGTCACAACATTAGTAATGAGTATCATTCTTTAGTTCAAAAGGGTATCTTATTTCGAAAAATACCTAGCAGTCGGCCTCAAGTAACCCTCTATTCAGTTCTCCCTCACCAATACTAAGAGAAAGAGCGATAAAAATCAGATCACGGAATTCGAAAAGTTGGAATTGATGATGATGATACGGAATGTGTGATTCTGTTTATCTTTTTTGGTCTAATACACTTTTATAAGTCTTTAACACTTTGGATATGGTCGCGTTGAGTGATGATATTCGTCTAGTATCCTTGTTTTTTGTTCTTGTTCTTTCGAGAAGTAGGTACATACAAGATCGAAATCAAATGTTATAGTACGGGTAAGGTGTTCTTATCCTGATGCTTTCGTTTGGCTGATCGGATTCCCGATGAGTATAAGAAACGAATAAAACCGATAAAAGAAGACAGAAGGAAATGGTTAGCCCGTCTAACCTGGATCCAATAAAAATGCTCGGCATTCCCAGAGTCTAACGGCTCATCCGTTTGTTCGATGCTCGATCTTGGATCAGACCTAGCACCCTTGCCCACCAACTTCTTGCCACGACGTTTCTTTCTCAACTTTTTTATTTTTATTCACCCTCATCCCTTCGACGCTCCAGTGGTATACGAGTATAGATATACCCAGTCAGAGGCTTGTCTCTCCCTCATTCTAAGTCCTTCCGAGCTAAAACCCATCAAAGACTAACCAAATATTTGCTGAGATCCTCGTCGATCTGTCCCGAAGAATGTCCTGAGACCACCGATGTTTTAAACACCCCTTTTATAACACAAACCATCAGTTTGAGGTTCAAACTCTTTAGTATCAATCCTACTTGTTCTTTCAATGTTTTATTGACATTTTTTTCCTCCAATATTTACCTTCAAGTATCTTCTTGATAATTTGGCCTTTAACAGGTAAATTAAACCTTTGATATTCAATTTCTTTAAAATTATCATGAAAAAAATAACCCTGAAGCTTCTATAAATAATAAAAACATAAAATTTATTCCTACAGATATATCTCTATATTTATTTGCAATTTTATCTTGAGTACATACTGATTGATTTCAGGATAATTAATCAGGAATCAGATCAAACACGAGGTGACGCTTTAAATACTCAGAATCAACAACATAACATATATACAATTATAAATAAATGATAAAAACATTATTCACTGAAAGCGATCGAAAAAAACTGGGTGGCAGGTATCGTTGCATACCGATTGCTCGAGCAGAGCAACTCGTCTCACTTAACCAGAGAATTGTTTTGCATTAATTTCGTAGACATTAATATTCATATAATAAATGAACGGATCTTATTCTGGTACGTGAGCGTCCACCACTGGCAATGAAGAACTCATCTGGATGAATAGACTTTGCTTTTTGTAACAATAAATTTCGTTTGACTTATCCTTGAGTGGGTTGACAACTGTTGGTTGATTTAATTTTATTTATTTTATTCGTTACAACAAATTCATTTGAATAATTGTCCGCTTCTCATTTCCGTTTGCCCAAAATTTTTTTCTGTCGATTGTTAAACTCCTTCGCTGCATAAAATAGAAGAAATTTATAATTGAAGTAAGAAAAAAAAAAAAAAAAATAACCGGTGTGTTTAAAAGGTTTGCAATGTTAATTTTGTTAGCATGGGCTAAAATTTAACTTTTTCTCAAAGCCCCTTTCGTCGTAAGCGACATTGTAATGCAAATCCATTGCACGTTCTTTTACCAGGAGCAATTAGCGATTTAATTCTTTCAGTAGAATTTAAATTTTAATTGATTTATTTATTTGCGCTCTGACGCTTGGGTATCTCATCATGAGATTCCTTTTCTGGTACGAGAAGTAATGCCGAAGCGAGGGTCATCTCCGACAAATTCTTTTCTTCCCAACACTTTTTTCTTTTTTGTTTATAATTTCTTTTCAAATGACCATCTTCCATCACTCGTAATTGTTAATAAAATAAATTTAAACAATACCGCTAAAAACAGCGACGAGTTCAACAACCTGAAATTTTTTCTGACCAACGGAAAAGTTTGTAAGATAAATACAAATATACATAAATATATATCTTCTTTGCTGTGCGTGGGTTCCAATTGAATTCGAAAAGTACACGGACAATCTCGAGATCGCGCCCATTCTCGAGTGTAATTTGTGTCCGTTTGAGGACAACGTATTGTTCTTCTTGCGCATTGTAACGAGTTTCTGGTCTCGATATTCTGCACGCGACCCTTGTGTCATTTCTTCCCCTCTGTCTTTTACTTTTCTGGCGCTATTTTATCCAAGGGTTCGTTAATGAGCAAATATAGGCGGGTGACTGATTGTTTTTTTATTATTTTTGAAGCTCTCAATAATTGTTCTTGTTAATTAAAATTCATAAAAAAAAAAAAAAAAAGGAAATAATGAATTTTTTTTTTTAGAATTTTTTCCAAAATTTCTAAAATTTTTAATTAAGACTTTGAAATAATTTATTTTTCTTCGCTAAAATAAGTTATGCTAAAATTAATTATAAAATTGAAAGTATATTCTTCCTTATAGTTTAATTCCGGCACGTATGAGAGTCCCAAACGAGACGCTGTGATTAGCTGAGTTGCATCAGCTGTAGGGGATAAATTTCTTACCCTCCGTATTCACCCTCTCATTACATCGTTGACTCTGGTAATTTAACGGTACAGTCGATCTGAATTAGCTGACTAGTTTATACAACAGAATCCATCGTGTTTAGTTTATTCGACTGGACTGAATAAAATAGAGTAAAATAAAATGAAACAGAAAAAACGTAACCTAGATTAAAAGATGACGATAATAATAAGTAAATAAATAAAATAAAAAAGTTAAACGTTAAGAAATAAGTAATAAAGGAGTTTTAGATGGTAGATTGGTTGTGATAGATAATAAAGAGGGCATTTCTCTGCGGAATTGGACGGGTCGTGACGTTACCGGGTGTGTCTGTCCGGTACTACCAGATATTATAAGTAATTTTGTTGAAAAAAAGCATCAAAAATGAAAAATAAGAATCAAGAATAAAGATAAAAAGTTTGTAGCTTGCGAGGGAAAGAGCAAGACCCAAGATCTAGATAAAGAAGAAGCAAATAGTAAAACATTAGACGTCAGTTGACATTACGAGCGTCCGGTGTAACACTACTCTCGTAACTTCCACCTTGTTCATGCGTCTATAACGTTCTATGTTCGTTTGGCCTATAAGAAAATAACACCATACGTCTCGGTGCTTACAATAAAAAAAACCTAATAATAATAATGATAATGATAGTAATGGAAAATTTTAAAATGTCACAAGTATAAACTTTTACGATTTACTCGGGAGAAAAGGAAATTATTTTTAAAAAATATTTAATAAAGTCATTTATCTCAGTGGGCAAGATCAATGAGAATCATTTTTAGGATTTACTGGAGGGATAATTTCGCATCAGCATCGCGATAACGTTATCGAAGTTGAGCAAATGGCTAGAGGGAGAGAGAACTCAAGAAAGATTATTGAGAATAGAGAGTTGAGGAAGAAGGAGAAAAGAGACTTCTGGCAAGTTCCGATAACGCGACTGTCGGTTGTTATTTCTCGATTTTTGGAGGGGCGGAAAAGAAAAAGAAAAGAGGGAAGACAGTTTAATTGAAAGAAATCTCGTTAAGCGACAACCCGAGTGGAGAAAGGAGAAAGGTGGAGTTGGTTGCTTTTATGACAAACTCACCCTCAGTTATGTCTTCTTCCAGGTCTACTTTTTCTCTAAATCTGTGAGAGTAAGATAGGCTCCAAAAGCTTCGTATTATTAAACAATCCAACTTTTCATGCTCCAATCTCTTACGACTATTTTTTCACTTTTTTTTCGCTTTCAATTAATTTTTTTTTTTCACATTTTTCGATACTATCTTTAATAATAGATTTTTATCTTAGAAATCGACAAATTATTTTATTTATAGTCTAAAAATTGCAAACTTTAAATTTTTAATTTAAATTTTTTTAAAAGAAAAAAAATTCCATGATTTATTGAAATAAAAATATAAGGTTTTATTGTCCAGTTTTTAATATCGATATACGATTGTCTGGAGCAATCCTATGTAAGGATATTGAATAACTATGAAAAGTTTTAAGTTCTCGTATAATGTAGAGACAATAAAGTATTTCGAAAAGATTGCAAAACTTAAGTTTCCCGAAGAAGGAAAACTCTCTTGAACATAATTTTGGTATTGTTTGCGCGAGCACGAGAAACTGTTAGTTTTATATAGGCTAGTTGAACAGACCCCCCCCGCTCTACGACGGTGATATTATGGATTCCGCGGAAATACAGGGGAGGAATGTGAAAAGTACGTGAAATATAACTTCAATAACGGGAATTACTGCAACAAAAAGGACGTTAAAATAACTTGAGAAATAAGAAATTAAAACAATATTGCTCGGAATTTTATTTCACCCTTTATTACACTCAACGATAAATGGTAATGCTTAAATATTTACTATAAAGATATTATTTTTCATCCTACCAGCTATTGTGTGAACTTATTTGGATATATTTACAATTAAGATACTATCGTTTACGTAAACATAATGTTTATAATTTCCGACATAAAAGCAGTTGCATTTACATAATAATTCGCTTCACACGAAGGTACCTGACAGGGTCAACAGGTGCCTGGCGAACACAAGGGCACCCTTCATCTTTATATCACAAGTCCATCGACCTTTTTCTATGCATACATAAAATTACAACTATTTTTAACTTCCCGCTAAGAAAATTAAAAATTTTCAAAAATCGGGAAGTTATTGGTTTCACCCCGTTTTTCAAAAATCGAGTTCTCAGATCTTGACGTTTTAAGGTCCTAGGAAACTTCCCTGACTATTCCCGCGATGATGGCCGTATGTCTGTATGAATGAATGTGTGTGTGTGCGTGTGTGTGTGTATGTATGTATGTATGTAACGCTTTTATACCTTTTAAACGGCACGACCGATTTGATCACGGTTGGCGCCATTCACAAGAGCTTCGCGAAATTTAGATTTCCTGGAAATTTGAATCGATTCGGAACAGTAGATTTTGAGAAATTGCGAAGAGACTACAAAAAAAAATTTTTCGAAAA
>JZSA01007783.1:0-33491 GCA_000956155.1 Cotesia vestalis
TTGAATTTTCAAACCGCAATTACTTCTGAATGAATAAACTGATTTTGACGCGGTTGGCAGCATTCCACGCAGTTTTCCAAACTCTATGATATACTTTTGAACACTAATTGATCAAACCAAAAATTTTAGAAAAATTTACTTTTTCCGAATTTTTTAGTTCAAGAATTCTTCTTCTTGATTCAAGACAATTAAATTCCTTCAATTAAATTCCTTCAAATTATATTTTTGATAAAAGATTTTTTTCTTAAATCTAGTTAATGTTTTTATCGGTGTAAAAAAAATGTTAACAAAATAAAAATTGCAAAATGAGTTAAAAACTATTTTGTATTAAATTGATTATTTTGAACAGTGGAATTCAATTATGTAAATATTTTTATTATTTAAATGGTAAATCAATCTTAAAATTAATTTTCTCTCCAAAATTAAATATACCACGCCTACCGCAGCCATAGTTCCAGTCTCATAACAGTATCCATAGTAACCGCTTCGTGAATAAAATGTTAGGGATGACTTTCTTCTCTTTATAGATCCAACCCTCATGTTTCTACCCTTCAACAAATAAGACAAAAAGTAGTTCAAAAAAGAGCAGAGATCATCATGGTTTTGTCGTGTGTCATCATTTTTCGGAGGTTCACGACAGTTTTAAATGAATTTTCTCCGGAAGAAGTATGATGTTATGGAGTTCTATAATATCATGCGATTATTTACAGTTAATTTTTTTTATATTCTATAAAAAATATGCGGATATAGCTTATTTTAAATTTTATTGCACTCTAAAAGTCGTACGTGGGTATGTAAAATAGACTGTGTGTAAATGACGTAAATTAAAACCAAAATTACTCCAGCTTTTTATTGTGAGTTTACAAAGTACTCTATGTTTACCAATTATATAATGGTAGATCATAGATAAGACATGACAAGTTTCGTAAATTTTATTTTCCTTTATACTTTACTATATTAAAATAATTTTCGTTGATTCTTGTTTTACTGCAACAATTGTTATATTTCATAAAAAAAAAAAATTAAGTAATTGTATTTGTTTCGATCTATGGAGAAATTTTGAAATTTCCATTGAACATTATAATAATTAAAGCGTCTAAGCCAAAAATTTTTGTTAATTGGCTCGACAACTCAAGTTTAAATTAAAATATATTAACATCACTTGGCAGAAATGGTGATTCTATTCGTTTTCATTTAGTTGCTGAAAAAATGATGATATTGTCAAAAATAATTACATTGTCGTTAATGCTAGAGGATTCAATCTATTAATTAAACATCCAAGTTTGACGATTTTGATGAAATTATCATAAAATACAAATGAGTTACGACCGGTTATAAGTTTTAATTATACTGACATTTTAATTTCATAGAGCGAAATTGCAAATTTATGAAAATTTCACTGCAGATTTCTTGAGAAAAAAACAGAAAAAAAATCTGTAAAATGTTTAAGGCATGCCGGTTACATCTCTGATATGGAAACTCTGAGAAATACAATGGCTGTAAACTCTTTCGAACGCCGCAAGCCCCGTTTCGATTGGTCGAGCTATTTAAAAATTATTAGAAGATTACGTACACACAGAAATCGTCGGAATATCTTTTTAGAACCTCAAAACTTGGAGATCTGATGAGAGCTAGATTTTCGAAAACTGGGGTGAAACCACACGGAAAAAAGAAAACTCGAAAAATTACAGTATATAATAAAATGCAACGTGGCGCTTCATGATAAAAACTGGAAAAATTACAGTTTCAAATGTAATTATTACAGATTTATAAGAATTACATTGTAGAATGTAATATTTACATTAAAAGCTCTGAATATTAAATTAAAAAATTGAATTTAGAAAAATGTTATTTCAACCTGTAATTTTTCTAGTTTTGATTACGACGGGACCGATTTTACATTTTATACTGTAATTTTTCGAGTTTTCTTTTTTCCGTGTGGTTTCACCCCAGTTTTCGAAAATCTAGCTCTCATCAGATCTCCAAGTTTTGAGGTTCTAAAAAGATATTCCGACGATTTCTGTGTGTACGTAATCTTCTAATAATTTTTAAATAGCTCGACCAATCGAAACGGGGCTTGCGGCGTTCGAAAGAGTTTACAGCCATTGTATTTCTCAGAGTTTCCATATCAGAGATGTAACCGGCATGCCTTAAACATTTTACAGATTTTTTTTCTGTTTTTTTCTCAAGAAATCTGCAGTGAAATTTTCATAAATTTGCAATTTCGCTCTATGAAATTAAAATGTCAGTATAATTAAAACTTATAACCGGTCGTAACTCATTTGTATTTTATGATAATTTCATCAAAATCGTCAAACTTGGATGTTTAATTAATAGATTGAATCCTCTAGCATTAACGACAATGTAATTATTTTTGACAATATCATCATTTTTTCAGCAACTAAATGAAAACGAATAGAATCACCATTTCTGCCAAGTGATGTTAATATATTTTAATTTAAACTTGAGTTGTCGAGCCAATTAACAAAAATTTTTGGCTTAGACGCTTTAATTATTATAATGTTCAATGGAAATTTCAAAATTTCTCCATAGATCGAAACAAATACAATTACTTAATTTTTTTTTTTTATGAAATATAACAATTGTTGCAGTAAAACAAGAATCAACGAAAATTATTTTAATATAGTAAAGTATAAAGGAAAATAAAATTTACGAAACTTGTCATGTCTTATCTATGATCTACCATTATATAATTGGTAAACATAGAGTACTTTGTAAACTCACAATAAAAAGCTGGAGTAATTTTGGTTTTAATTTACGTCATTTACACACAGTCTATTTTACATACCCACGTACGACTTTTAGAGTGCAATAAAATTTAAAATAAGCTATATCCGCATATTTTTTATAGAATATAAAAAAAATTAACTGTAAATAATCGCATGATATTATAGAACTCCATAACATCATACTTCTTCCGGAGAAAATTCATTTAAAACTGTCGTGAACCTCCGAAAAATGATGACACACGACAAAACCATGATGATCTCTGCTCTTTTTTGAACTACTTTTTGTCTTATTTGTTGAAGGGTAGAAACATGAGGGTTGGATCTATAAAGAGAAGAAAGTCATCCGAGCATTACAGTCGCTGCAGTATAATATAACGATCTTACCACGTGATACCGCTGACTATTTTTATTATATCACAATTCTCTGTATATTTTGTACATGCCAATTGTTAAAAGGTTACTTCTTTTTTATTGATACTTAATTGATGTGATAGACATAGAGATAACAAGCCAAGATTTTATAAATTTATGAACAGACACCTACAAGCCTACTCTTTAACCCCGTTAAGCTCATAACATTATATTTGAGGTAAATTTTATGCAAAGAAATTTGAAGAAAGAGATATCTTTTTCAACATTTTTATCAAAAATTATTGGGCTCAGATTGTAACAGCTACTCTCAAAAAAATATCTCGATGTTTGAATTCAAACGCATTTACCATACTGACAAGCCTGAGGGCTTTCACACTCATCAATATCCGTGCAATTTCCTCCAGAGCCGTCCAGCTTGTAGCCCTCGTCACACTCGCACCGGAACATCCCAAATATATTTTCACACTTGCCAAAAACACACAAATTGTGAAACATCTCGCACTCATTAATATCAATACAAGCTTGTTCATTATTTTCTTCCGGGTGCATGAATCCCATCTCGCACTCGCACCTGAAAGACCCGGGGTAATTCAGACAGTGTCCATTTTCACACAGCGAAGGGTCGTTGGTGCACTCGTCGATGTCCCGACACGAGTAGCCATCTCCGCGAAATCCCGCGTCACAAATGCACTAAAATTTAATTTATCAATTTCAATAATTGTGATTTTAATTACACTTGCAATTAATTAATGGTACAATTATAATTACCTTGAAAGAACCTTCGGTGTTGATGCACTGAGCATTAGCATCACACCCGCCATTATTAACGAGACACTCATTGATGTCTCTGCACTCGATTCCATTTCCGGTGAATCCGTCGTGGCAAGTACACTCATAAGATCCAGGAGTGTTGCGACAATTAGCAAACTCGCTGCAGGAATAAGCGTTCAGTAAACACTCATCGTCATCCGTACAATCGGGTCCAGCGTCCGGTTTTACTGAATAACCATCCTCACACCGGCAATCGAATGAACCGATGGTATTTCTGCACTCTCCGAAACCACAAACTCGCGGTTGGGTAACACACTCATCAATATCTGCAATAAATTAATTAATTATTATACTAACCAATTAGAGGCAATTTTTTAGTTCAAGCGCTTAAAAAAAGGCTTTTAATAATTTTTTATGAAATTTTAAATAAAAATATTGATACAAAATTTGTGAAATTTAAGAAATGCACTTAAAAAAATTTTTATCATATATTTTATGTCTTTTATAATTTCAAAATTGAATCATAGAGAATTAAATGATTTTTAATTTTTAGATTCAATATATCTTTACACGGAAAAAAAATAAACTGTAAAATTTACTCGGATTCCAGTCAATAATTTTAAAAATTAATTGAAAATTAATTATAAAAAAATTTTTTTGTTTCAATTTAATTGAAATTTTTGGGACTTGGTACACGGAAAAAAGTAAACTGTAAAATTTACTTGGATTCTGGTTAATTTTTATAATTTTAAACAGTAAAGCGGACATCTGGGTGGAAAATATATAAAAATTACAGAACTTAATGTGCACAGAAAAAAAAATTTACTTGGATCAAGTAAATAATTTTGAAGAATTTTATCTTCTTGATTTGAGTAGAAAAATTCTTAAGCTAAGAAATTTTTATTGGTTTAAATAAATTTTACTTGATTCAAGAATTTTTCGTCTTAGTCCAAGACAATGAAGAAACTCTTCAAAATTATTTTATTGGTTTAAGAATTTTTCTTTGGATTCAAATTAATTTTTTTTTCTTTGTAGAAAGTGTAAAAGTCACAGTTTTTAATTTAATATTGAAAATAAGTGATTAATAGCTGTCACTATAGTAAATAACGACTTTTTCATCTTAAAAAATTACAGTTTCAAACAGTAAAAATTTTACTCTTAAAATATATATTTTACCAGTCCAAGCAAAAGAATAATTATAGTTTGATTTTTAGCGTTGCGTTTAAAATTTACTATTTTACTTTGTAAATATTAACGTTGCTTGTATTAGAAATTTAGTAACTGTACTTTATACTTTTTACATATCATGCGATCATTTTGTAGGTACGAAATAATAAATATCAAAGTCAAAATTCATAATTATTAGACTTTAATATTTTAGACATTCACGAAGCGAATATTACTGTTTGAAATAGTATTTTCTTGCATGTGAAGAATAAATTGTAGCATTTAAATGATAAATATTACATAGTGATTATTAAAATCACGATTTTACTGTTTAAAATGATAATTTTTAGCAATTTATCATTCCTTATTACAAATCTACTATTATTTATCACAGTTTACTTTTTTCCATGTAGGAGCCAATTGAATTAGAATTTTTAATTTAGATTTTTTAGACAAAAGAAGAAAAAAAAATTACATTTTACTTTTTACTAATTTTTCCGAAAAAAAAAATAGTTACCTTAGAAAATGTCAAAATAATATTTTTAATTATGTTAACAAAAAAAATGTTTTAATTTTTTAAAGCTTTAAAAAATACTTAAATAATTATAGCTTAATTAATTTTTTATACTTAAATAAATTAAAATACCTATACAAGTAAAAAAACAATGTACCAAACAAATAATGAAATGTAAACCAAAAAGTAATTGAATTTAATATAATTTAATATAATTGAACACTATGTAAACCACATAAACTAAACCAAATAGAATGACTGCGCTGCTGATAATTCTATTTTGAAATTTTATATATTTTTTTTTGTAAAACACTGTCAATGTGATACAAATAAAAACCATTATTATTATTATTATTATTATTAAAATACCTATACAAGAAGTTCCATCTTTTCCAGGCAAAAGCCCTCCAGTACAATGGCAAGAATAAGACCCACGTAAATTAGAACACTGTCCTCCATTACATATCCTAGGATTGTCTTTGCACTCATCAATATCCGCGCAGGTTCTTCCATCAAGATTCAGTCCAAATCCAGCGCTAAAAAAAATCAAATTAATTTCTCGACCAAAAATTTTTTACAGTTTAAAAAATTACCTGCAAGCACAAGAAAAGCTACCAGGAGTATTGATACAAATATCTTCGCAGCCGCCATTGCCAACAGCGCACTCATTGATGTCTTCGCAGTGGGACTTCATCCCAGTTTGCCTGAACCCGTCGTCGCAGATGCACTGATAAGTTCCCATCATATTTTCGCAGACACCGTTCGAGCAGATTCCGCTAGTCCTGGAGCACTCATCGATATCCTTGCAGGACTGTTTGTCTGGACTTAACTCATGACCTGGAGGACAGATGCACTTGAAGGCTCCTTCAATGTTCTTGCAAGTCCCACCACGGCAGAGCCCGGGAGTTTCTTCACACTCGTTGATGTCCATGCAGATCTTCATGATTTCGCTGCTGCGAAATCCCTCGTTGCAGTCGCACTGGAAAGTTCCTGGAGTGTTGACGCAGGTTCCATTCCCGCAGACTCCGCGCATGATCTCGCACTCGTCGATGTCGTTGCATTTGAGCCCGTTTTCGTCCAGAGCGTAGCCCTGGTTGCAGCGACAGCTGTAAGACCCGATTGAGTTCTTGCACCTTCCGTTCAAACACATCCCGGGGAATTCCACGCATTCGTTGATGTCCTGTCTGTCGGTGAAGCCCTCGCCTTTCGGACACAATTCTATGTGCTGCTGAGTGCCCTGTTTGGGACACAATTCGCACTTGTCATTGCCCCACGCTCGACCTACAGAGCAGCAGCAGATACTCTTTGAAAATTGACCTTCTATTGGAGATGTGCACTGGCCGTGGCGGTAGTCCATGTAACAAGTTTCTTGTCTGGTGTCAATGCAAGCTGAGTCTAGAGATTAAAAAAAATTGGTAAATAAAAAGTTTAAACTATTTTTATTTTTTAGTAATCTATAAGTACTTAGCCTGCATTCGAAAAAGCTCAAGCTCTAGCTACATAATAAAGAAATGACCTTGTATCTTCATAAAAAAATGTTTCTAAAAATTCGCACTTAAAATTTTTACATGTGGAATTTTTTAATTAAATTTTTTTTTTATTATAATTTAATTGCTAAAAAATTTTTTAGTCTGTTAAATTTAGTCTCAAATAATTTTTACAAATTTTTGCTTATGAGTATTATTAATTTAAAATAATAAAAATTTTTTTTATTTCTTCTCTGCTACACACAAATTATTAAAATCAATAATTTAAAATATTAATCAAAATTATGAAAATATTTTTTTTTTTAATAATTCAATTATAAATTAATCTAAAATAAAAATACGAAAAGTTTAAAAAATAGTTTGTTGATTTGAAATAGCAAAGAATGCATATTTACAAAGCAAAATAAAAGGAACTAGGGATAATCCGTGGAATGCTATACTCTCGGCAGCAAGATTGCCCGAACGGGTGAAAGTCGACTCTCTCGATTGGACGCGAGCCTAAATTCCTCCACCCATTCTCTTTTTTACTTAAAATAATATAAATAAATATATTATTATAATTTATAATTCATAATAATACTTTTTCTTCATTAAAGAAGGAAGAATAACAAATAATTAATAATTGACATCGCTAATCGTTATTGTTATTATTAATGAAGAAATATTAAGGTAAACCGGTCTTCTTTTTATTCGACTATCATGATGAAGAACTTGCCAACGAATAAAATGTTATTGAGGCATTAGGTATTATATAAAAGCATGTAAGTATAAGTATATTAGAGATTATCCGTACCTCGTGGCATTCCACAGGGTCCAGGAGTTCTTGCGCTGTCGAGGAAGTCGAGGTCGTACTTCCGTGCTCGTGGGAAGGTAAGAGCAACGTGGCCATAGGCGTCACTAACAAATAGTGTAATAAACACGAGCAGAATCTTCCGAGGTAGTAGCGAACGTTCAGTTATCGGCCTTCGAAACATTTCAGGATAATACTTGGTTGTACTTATGAAATATATAATCGAACGGCCAGCCGTTAAATGCCAATCCACAGGAACGCATCCACCTTTGTTGACTTTTATTATTGTTTTCTTTGATATATATCTGTTGTGTACTGTCTTGTATAAACATATATATTTTTATTTATATATATGGGTGTAGATGATGTACACTATATAATGTAATAGATGATGAATACTAAATAGATTTATTTAATATTCAATGAATGAAAGTTACTCATTGAAATACTATATCTTCATCAGCAATACCAAATTGTATCCTTAAATAGCCAACTAAACGTTTAAAAAATTTTAATCACTTGCTGTTGTATTTTATTTCTTTTTATTATTTTATACATCCACTCGATGTACGAATTACCACCGGAAGTTAAAAATGCATGTGGGTACTCAAATGAAAGCTCTTGATGAGTGTAACATCGGGATGAGCTTATATCTTTAAAAACGTCAATAGTTAAGAAAGTATAGTGCAATTTAACAACAATAATTTTTTAAAAAAGCAAAATTTTATTTATTTATAGGTCACAGGTTGCTAGTTAAATTATTAAATTTTGAACAGTTTAATATAATTTTATAAAAGAACTTCTAAAAATTTTAGAAAATTTTGTAACTTCAAAAATAATTGAATATTACAACAAAATATTTTTTCCATAACCTTCAACTCACATTTATTATAAAAGCGAACCTTTCAAGTACTTTTTTATGTCTGTGATCAAAACCAAAAAAAGTGAATAAAAAAAACAATAAAGCTTGAAGTAAATAAAAATTGTTTGATCTATATAAGTGCGACAAGTTTTCCAATCTCAAAATGTTCCCTCACATTTTAATACATTTTTTATTATTTTTTTTTATTTGTATTCATGCCATACACCGAACTCATTTCTTACAAATGTATTTTTAAGGAAATGCTCGATGTCAAGCTTGCTGAGGTATTGTGCTGTCGGTTATTATACATCATTGAGGAAGACTCTAAGATGCGGAAAAGGAAACAGAATATGACATAATTATAACACTACATTACCATAGGTACTTTTGTTAAATTAATCAATGATTGTATACATTCTCAATAAATATGACATCAACTAAAGTGATAATTAAAAAGAAGATTAATATTGTTCACATATTGAAGATAGAAAATTATAATAATGGATTTGTCAAGTAAAAAATTATTTTAAAAGGTTTTATCTCAAACTCGCACAAAAATAATCTTGCTGTCGTAAAAGCATCATTTTCACCGAACGGAAAAAAATTTATCGCTTTAGAAAAGTACTTTGTAATAAAACTCTAAGCGGTTCTTTTTCCGGTCGTTCAACTCGGAGAACATAAACGTACTGAAATCTTTCACAATTGTCGATTCCCCAACAATTTAAATCCAAAACTCGAGTAATTAAAAGCGCGTATTTTTCTTCTTTACTTTTATGAAATAGTATTGAGAATTATTTGTGGTTTGGAAAGTTTGTAATGTACTCCTATCTAAGCGATTTTTGTTTGATTAAATTTCTTTTAGCTCGAAAAATTTTTTCGATATGCCCACATATAATTATTGACACATCCTGCGTTTAAATATGGCCTGATTTAAAAATCTGGCTTGATATGTCCGTATGTAATTTAAAAAAAAAATTTAGAATCAAAAATATCTGACATTGGTTTTTAAAATTTAATCAACTATTAAACTAATTTTTGTTAAGTAAGATACGGTTATTAATATAAAAATTTATCAGTCAGAAAATTTTTTCCTGGGAATATAAATTTGTTTCACTTTCAAAACATAAAAGACTATGAAAAATTTTCAGCCATAATTTTTGTGTCCAAAACATAAGTTCGTTGAACTTTATTATTTTATTTATCTACAAGATATCGATAATATTAATTGAAAATTGAAATTACTCATTAGTAAGAATTACGATCTTCAGAGCATCATAAAAACTTTATCAATAAAATCCATTTAAATTTAAGACGAATAAAATTCACTGAACATATGTTCATAAAAAACAAATAAGAAATAAAAAGCTTGACAAAAAAGTTTTTTTTTTTTTTTTTTTAATTTAAAATTTTTACATTAATAATTTCGAAATAAAATAAATTAGCGAAAGTAAACAAAAAATATGCAACCTACCTCAAATATGAAGAGGCAGGGTCAAGGGCCGTCTTCGTGAGTAGAATTAAAATCTGAATTGAGTCCAGTCAGGCGGCTTTCATCTCACGGTAACTAAATAAAATCCGAGAAGGCCAAAGGACACTCTTGAGGACGTCGCGATAAATATCTCAATAAAAATGACAAAATGAAAAAAATAGTATTTTATTTTTCTTCTTAGGAATAATTATTAAAACTACGTAATGATGAAGTACGATATAAAGAAACCGCGGGCATGAAAGACGCGACTGGACTGGGCTGTTGATCGCCGGAGCGACTCACTCAACTCCTGGTTTCCACTAGTCTCTCCCATACGACTTACGACTTACGAGATTGCTCGTATACATTATATTATTATTATATTATTGTAGCACGTCGATTCGCAAGAGTTAACTTTTCGAGTTAAGTAGGGGCCCTCTTACTCGTTTACCTCTTGCGTCACCACCTACGACCGAGCCACTCTCACCGTTCCTCGGACTTTACACGTCAAACTCATTGTCAGTCTGGAAGTTTTATACAACCGGCTAACATTTTCCTTGGACATTTACCTTAACTTCATCGATTTCTTCATTTATATATTATTTACACTGATGGTTCATTTATTTGTTTTAAGTACTTCGATAATTATTTTTAATATTCAGTTAAAAGTTCATTTTTTTTAATTTTTTTTACAATTAGACTTTTGTTCACTTTTTTACAATCTTAAAGAAGAAAAGTAAAAAATTGTTTATTTCAAAATAAATGAAAATAAAGTTAGCCGACATCTAAAAATTAAAAAAATTTTTTTTTATTGAAAAAATTATTACAAAAAAATTAAAAAAAAAATTGCACGTTTAAAAAACTTCAAAAACTGCAAGTGCAATTTTTTAAAAACATTTTTTTGTTTTAATATTAGTTTTTTAAGAAATATATTATGGCAAAAAAAAATTGAGGTGTAGAAATTGAAAAAAAAATTAAAAATGCAATTTTTTAAAAATAATTTTTTTGTTAAATAAAATAAAAAAATAATCAAGTGACTGCTAATTTTAATTTTATAAACTAATAAAAATTAATTTAGCAACTATTTGTTAATTTTTTAAAAAAAATTTGTTCCGAAAAATAATTTTTTAAAAATTTTATTTTTTACTTTTTTAAATTTCTACATCTCAATTTTTTTGCCATTACTTATTTGTTACAGAAATTCTTAAAACTATCAAATATTTACTGATTTAATTTTCATCAATATATAAAATTAAAATTGCAAGTCACTTGATCATTTTTTAATTTTATTTAACAAATAAATTATGACAAAAAATTGACATGAAAAAATTTGAAGAAATTTAGAATGCAATTTAAAAAAATTAATTTTGTTGTTAAATAAAATTTTAAAATATTCAAGTGATTGGTAATTTTAATTTTACATATTGATAAAGATTAATCAAGCAGATATTTGATAATTTTTGTAAAAAATAAATAACGGCAAAAAAAAATTGAGGTAGAAATAAAAAAAAAAATAAAACCGCAATTTTTTAAAAATAATTTTTCGTAACAAATTTGTTTGTTAAAAAATGATTAAGAGACTTCTAATTTTAATTTAATGAAATATTATTTCTTCTTTTTTTTTTGTCCTAAAAATTATTTAAAATCCTCGATAATTAATATTTAATTATCCCGTTCAGGCTGTAAACAGATTCAAGGGAATAGTAGTACAGCGGTAATACGATACTATGATTGTAGATGAATTTTAAATAACCCAGCGGCGCTTGATCTCATCCCCGTGACTATCGTCCTTCCATCGGCGCTTCCTCTTCTCTATGTAGTGAGCTTTTTATTTTTCATCTCTTCATCCCTTGATCCCAAAGCAAACCACACTCTGATTATATATACGCAACTCATTTTCCTCAAGCATCATACATACTTTATTACCATTTTTACATTTTATACATATTTACCGTTTAAAATCTATTACAGAGATTGACAAATTTATTTAAAATAAAATATCTAAAAAATAAAACAAACAAATTAATAAAGCTTCATTTAAATTACAGGTTGAATGGAAATAATTATGAAAACAATGGAAATAATTACCCCATATTTTTGTAACAGGTTTGTCTTGGTTCATCTGATGAAACTGATACTGATGGAAATAAATACTCGAGTTTTAAGTCACAATATCATCCAGGGTTACCTATGTCGATGTGTTTACCCGGCTATTTTCTACAATACTCGTTGACTCGCACGCGCGAGCGATTATCGACGTTTTTACTTCTGGGACCTGCGTGAATGTGATCCTGCGCGCAAAATTCAACTAGCGCGGGTGTTTGTTACATTTTTTTGATTTGGATCGCTTGAATTTATTTATCAATTTTTTTTTCGAGAAAAAAAAATTCATCCAGCTGTTTAAAGTCTGCAACAATAAATATTTCAATCACAGTCTTTAATTTTCTTGAAAAAAATGATAATAAGGCAATTAGAATTATATTAGAAATTTTTTGGCAACTAAATTAATATAAAAAAAAATTTAATTAAACAATTTCACATGTGAAAATTAATTAAAATTTTTTAGTGTAATTAATTTATTATAAAAATTTTTAATATTTGGTCTAGAAAAATTTTTTTTAAAAACTGCATTTTTTTTTCTAATTTCTACAATTTTTTACAAAAATTAGTAAATTAATTTTTATTAGAAAAATATGGAAATAAAATTGGTAGAAATCTAGAAATTTTTAGAATTTTTCTTATCAAAAAATTAAAAATAAAAAAATTTTAGAAAATTAAAAAAAATGCATGGAATTTTTTAGTTCTAATTTAATTAATAAAAAAAATTTTTAAATGTCTGTTAAATTAATTTTCATTAGAAAAATATGAAAATAAAATTAGCAGACATCTGAAAATTTTTAGAACTTTTTTTTATCAAAAAATTTAAAACAAAAAAATTTTTAGAAAAATTGCACATTTAGAAAATTAAAAAAATAATACATGAAATTTTTTATTTCTAATTTAATTAAAAAAAAAAAAAAATTTGTTAAAGATCTGTTAAAATCATAGAAAAAATTAATTTTTAAAATAATAAAATTTGTTTGAAAAATTTGAGAGATCAATGGATCGATTGAGAAGAAAACTGAAGGATAGATTTGAGGGAGTAAAAAAGTTTGGAGCTGAGAATATGGTGGGTAACTTTTGAGTGGTAATCGAGAGCAAGGGTAGATGAGATAGATGATGAATATAGAGATATACTGGAGTATAAAAGAGGAGGGTGAGGAGCAAGAGGGAGTATAACTCTCTGGTTGTCATGGAGACCAGCGTAGCCTAAAGCTATGCTTTTATTGATTCCAAGCCGCAAACAATGTACAGGAGTGTGGATGTTTCGCCCTGTTCTCTTGACATCTATATTTCTATTTACTCCGTTTCATCTTCTGTCTTGATGCCATTGTCATCTACATATTTTTATTCTATTCATTCTATTTTACTCTGCAACCAACCATCACACATTTTTTGTTTGTTTCCAGTCAGTGGTGAACCGTCAGAACTGGAAAATAAGGTCGCGAGATGCCTTTAATTTATTTAATAGAATTAAACTTTCTAAATGGTTTAATTGCGAGGCATTTTTTCAGAGTCATCCAGCCGAATACTTGAAGCAATCACCATTTTATATCCGGCTACGCGTAAGAACACCCACTGCGTTTCTCGTTTGGTTTTTCCCACCCACTGGGTTAACAGATCCATTTCTATTACTCACACCCAATCAATAATTATTATTTTATTTATTTATTTATTATCTTAATTCATAGATTATTCTTTAACTTAGAAAAAAAAAATTATGAAAATTAAATTAGCCGACATTTGAAAATTTGTATAATTTTTTTTATTGAAAAAATTATTACAAATAAATCAAAAGAAAAAATTCCACTTGCAGAAGATTTTATAAATTTTTTTTTCAACAGGACAGACTAAGTGCTAAATTATTTTAAAAATATTTTCCTAACCACGTTAGCGTTTAATGTAGAGACCGGACTCGCTTGCGGGTGGTAGCTGCGCTTAGTTTTATTGCGATGGATCCGAAAACAAGTGGGAAGATTTTAGGGAAGAAAAATTAGGGACAGAACCCGATGGTTAATGAAGAATAAAAGATACCACCGCGGTTTTTACCAAAGTTGTAAGCTCCCAGCGGTTTTCATCCCTTCATTACCCTTCTTCATCAACTTTTCGGGGTCAACCTACCCCGATTAATATTTCAGCAATTTTAACTGAATTTTTTATCTCTAAATTGTTTACCAGGCATTTTTATCCTCGGAAAAGTTTAAATCTTCGTGCTCTTTGATAATTTGTTCTATTTGGAGATATTAATGCCTGGGACCGAAATGAAATAGACTTTTTCGTGATATTTATTTATATTATGCACATACACAGCTTAGCGAGGGCTCGTGGTACCTGCGAGCTTCACTATCCTTGCGAACGAGACTTATGATGAGGTTTCAATTTGCCGGGGGGTGCCGTCAGGCTGCGTTTAACAACTTTTTAATGGGCGGAGGGAGAAAACTAGAAGAGGAGTTGACGGAGATGGAGATAAAAGAGGAAGAAGCTGCTAGACAGGAGTCAGGTCTCCGTGACTTTAATCTAAAACTACGGTATTAAAAATCATTAAATTGTTGGTAAATTTGAATTTTAATAATTACTTTTATTATTTTTAGGTTTTGAATTTTAAATTATTATCTCTACCCTATAAAGAAATTAGAGGAAGAAATACATTTATCAGATCGTTAGATTCAACAGCTTTTTTTTTTTTTTTTTTTTTTAGATTTGTGGTTCGTAATCCAGAATTTCGGTGAAATTTCCGAAGTGCAATGCGAGTGAATGTGCAAAGCTGCACATGCTCATGTCACTTTGACAAGAATTATTTTTTACAAGTGGACATTTTTTACAACTTATAACAAATTTATTATTTATTTAAGCGATAAACTACGCAATGCGATACTTAAAGCCCGATATCTTAAAACAGTAACTTTCAGAAATCGGTAATAGGGCCAATTAAAGTGATCGAGTAAGTTACGAGACGAATGAGACCAGAACACGATGCGGTGTGGTCTGCGGATTGGGCGTATGCTTTAAATAATTTTTATTAAAAAAAATAAGTACATAAAAATAAAAGCTTGAGGTAAATTAGGTAACTCTGGACAAGGCCGCGGCCTAGTGGGTGCTTACACGATGGTCCACGCACTGGATATCACAAGAGAACCCAGTCCTCCGATATGTCGATTGGGTGTGGTCTCTGTTCCTTTACTTGCCCAATTCCCGACTCACACTCTACTTGAGCCTGGTGGCCACGAATCCGGTGACTACCGTTCGCTTCATTGCGTCATTCAGTGTCCTGACGCCCCATCCGAGAATAGTATATAAACCGAATCCACCAACAGTCAGACATCATTCACTCGACACACTCAGATCAACAGATCAACAGATCAACAACCACTATCATGGCATTCAAGGTACTGCTTATTGAAATTAAAATATTAATTAATAATTATCTTGATTAATTTAAGTTGATCTGATCATTTTAGCAGGCACATTCGATTTATTTTTGGTCTCTAGTCGCTAGTTCAATAACTGAATCTTTAGAATTCTATTATTTTTCTCAAGCTCATTGCAAATAGGCTTTGCTATGAATTATTGAGAGCTTATAGTATTGGTCTTTAGATTGAATGTTGTTGAAACTAGCGACAGGAAGATCGGAAAATTCATTTTAAAATGATCGGACGTGCCTGGAAAAAATTAACAACTTTAAATTCAAAATTACCGATCGAAGTAAACGAGTATATTGGGTAAAGTGTGTTCCTTGAGGTTCATGGAACATCAAAAATATCTTTACGAAATATATATGTGTGTTTAGAAGAAACGTAACAGTAATAGCAATTTTATTTTCCGAATTATTTTGACAACTCCAATCTAAAGCATAAAAATTAATTATCTGCAGTTATAATCAATTTTGCAAGAATTAATTTTTTAACTTAAAAAAAAATATATAAAATTTATTAAAAAATTTTAAATTATAAAATTATTAATTATTTAAAAAGTTATAAAAAAATCTAAAATTATTAATTATTTAAAAAATTATAAAAAAATATTAAATTATTTTTTTCTAATCGCTTAAAATATTCAAGAAGGTGTTCTGAATAAATAATGTCAAAAATATAAAATCCAAATGAAAAATAGAGCTCACTTGCGCAAACAAAGTTATAATACAATAAAAATATTAATTTTGTCAATTGAAAAACTATCAGTAATTAAAATAAATCAACGTTAAAATAAAAAATAAATGGAATAAATTATTAACAAAAAAGAAAATTATCGAAATAAAGAAAAATATTTTTTTTTATCATTGTTGCTATCAACCATAAAAGACTTAACGCATATTTAATTATGACGCAAATTGTTTGTTTCATTGGGAATCACGCGCAAAATGTATCATCCTGCTTCGAACTGCATGTTATATATTTTTACATATTCTCTGTACCTAACTAATTATATCAAACTATCACATTACAATTTAAAAAATTAAATTATTTAAAACACATCGGTGACGAAATGTAAAATGTATATAATTTATCAAAAAGATTAATGGTATTAAAAATATTTTCAACATTCAGATAATTCATATCATACGAGTGTTTATACAAAAGGCTTATTTGTCACTCAAATACTCTGATGAATGTTAATTAGCAAATTAAATTTTTTACTTGTTATCTAAATATTGCTATGTGTCATCCAGAAACTATTTGCAATTTAATAATTGGTAATTGAAGCATAGTGTTGCTGCAAAAAAAATCAAACAAAATTTTTGCTTACGATACTGAAATTGAAAGATATTAAATCAATTTTGTAATTTTTTTTAATAGATAAATTGTAGCAAGAAAAATTTATTCAAAAAATCCCATCTTTAGAAATTCTAAAAAAATTACAATTGCAATTTTTGAAGAATACATTTTTATACCTAGTCTATTTTTTAAGAAAAATCAAAAAATTGTCAAGTGCCTGGTTACTTCAGTGTCATTTTTTAAAGATACTGAAATTAAGAGACATTTAATAATTTTTATAATTTTTTTTAACAAATTAAATATAGTATTTCAGTACCGTATAAAATGTAGCAAGAAAAATTTATTTAAAAAATCCTCTCTTCAGAAGCTCTAAATAATTATAAATTTAATTAAAAACAAAAAAATTTTACACCTAGTCCATTTTTTATGGAAAATCAAAAAATTTTCAAGTATCTGATTACTTCAGTGTCTTTTTGTTCATGATACTGAAATTGAAAGACATTTAATAATTTTTATAATTTTTTAAACATTCAAATTATGGGAAGAAAATTTTATTAAAAAAATATAATTTTCTATTCACTAGCAACCTTGCAGTCACTATGTGACTGCTGTGACTTTTAAACTATAAATAATCAAAAATTTTGCTTCATTAAATAATGACTTTTGTTAAATTGCACTGTACTTTCTTAAATATTGACGTTTTTAAAGATATAAGCTCATCCCGATGTTACACTCATCAAAAGCTTTCATTTGAGTACCCACATGCATTTTGATATATTTTTCACATATACATATAAATAAAAATATATGAAATATATGAAAAATTGATGTGGGTACTCAAATGAAAGGTCTCGATGAGTGTAACATGGGGATGAGCTTATATCTTTAAAAATGTCAATATTTCACAAGATACAAGGTCATTTCTTAATTATTTATCCAGAGATTGAATATTTTCGATTGAAGCTTAAATACTTATCATCATAAATTGACTATCGGTGAAAATGATATGAAAACTTGAAAAGGCACAAATTCAAGTCAAGACCTTTGCAATGACACTAAAAAAACCGATTTTATCATATGACTATCCTGAAGTCAAAATTTTTTTTTATTTTCTTAATAATATAGACAAATGCAATTTTTTAAAAATAAGTTTTTATACCTTGTCTATTTTTCAAGAAAAATCAAAATATTGTGTCATTTTTATATCATACTGAAATTAAGAAAAATTTTATGCTTCCATAATTTTTTTTTAACAAATAAATTATATAAAAAAAAACTATACTCAAAAAATCCAATCATTAAACGCTCTAAAAAATGATACCTAGTCTATTTTTTATTAAAAAAGTGTCTGAAAACTTGAGTGTAATTTTTTCTTTTATTTTTTTTTAGAGCCGTCGAAAGTAATAGTTGTCATGCAATTACTACAGAAAACACATTAACACAAACAGAACTGCTTAAGGAACTGACAAATGATTGTCGTTACGATAAGATGGTTAGACCACCCGGTGAAATCAATGCAAGTGACCCAATTCATGTTGCCTGCAGGGCCAATATATATACAATAAAGTCAAATATGGCCAAGACACTAGTAATTAACATTTTAAAACTATGAATAAATTTATAAATTTCATCGTAATCTATTAATAAATAAAATAAAATGATTTCTTCTTTCCAACTAGCAATTTGACGTCCACATGATGCTTCAATTTCGTTATCGCGATTCAAGACTCCGGTACTCCGAGGTAGCCCCGAAATATACTCAAATTTTCGGTGGCCAGTCAGAACATAATTTAATATGGACACCGACAGTGTTTGTCTCCAACGAAAGGACTTCCGTCATAATGGGGAACGGTGTTAAAGATTTGCTGATATCTATCGATCCGACCGGCATGGTCATCCTTAATACCAGGTACGAAAAAATAGTAGTAAGTTATCTTTAAACATCAACAGAAGCTATAATACACATAACTGGTTAATCGATTGATGTGATATCTGAAAGTAAAATGAATACAATGTCAGTGTATAAATATATGTCTTTAGACTCGAAGCTACCTTGAACTGTGCACTTCGCCTGGAAAAATTTCCCTTCGATGTACAGGAATGCCCCCTGATATTTGAAAGTTGTAAGTAATCTTAATAAATCTTCGATGCATTCATTTAAATTAATTATTTTTAATTATTCTAAATTTAACAGACATCTAACGATTTTTTAGAATTGTATTACAATTTAATTATAGTGAAAAAAATTAAACATTTAAAAACTTTAAAAAATTTTTTCTAAAAATTTGCACTTGAAAAAAATTAATAATGTTTTAATAAGAAATTAATTTGTTGAAAATTTCCAATAATTCTATTTCTTCTCTGAAGAAATTCTCACAGTAACTTTCTTCTTAAAAAAAAAGTTTTTTAGATTTGGGAAAAAATAATTTTAGACAAGGAACTTGCAAATTTTCATCAAAAATTGGTTTTTCTCAATTTTATAAAACTTTTTTTCAACAAAAAAGTTACTATAGAAAAAAATTTTGATTTTTTCAGCTAAGAAATAATTTTATTAAAAATTTTCAGCAAATTAATTTCTTGTCTGAGATTATACTCAGTGATATCTGTGGTAAAAAAAATTTCAGATAGTAGCTAAAAAAATCTAGATTATACTGCGTGATATCTGGATTATACTCATTGCAATCTGGATTATACTCATTGTAATCTGGATTATACTCATTGTAATCTGGATTATACTCATTGTAATCTGGATTATACTCATTGTAATCTGGATTATACTCATTGTAATCTGGATTATACTCATTGTAATCTGGATTATACTCATTGTAATCTGGATTATACTCATTGTAATCTGGATTATACTCATTGTAATCTGGATTATACTCATTGTAATCTGGATTATACTCATTGTAATCTAGATTATACTCATTGTAATCTGGATTATACTCTTTGTAATCTGAATTATACTCATTGTAATCTGGATTATACTCTTTGTAATCTGAATTATACTCATTGTAATCTGGATTATACTCTTTGTAATCTGAATTATACTCATTGTAATCTGGATTATACTCTTTGTAATCTGAATTATACTCATTGTAATCTGGATTATACTCTTTGTAATCTGAATTATACTCATTGTAATCTGGATTATACTCTTTGTAATCTGAATTATACTCATTGTAATCTGGATTATACTCTTTGTAATCTGAATTATACTCATTGTAATCTGGATTATACTCTTTGTAATCTGAATTATACTCATTGTAATCTGGATTATACTCTTTGTAATCTGAATTATACTCATTGTAATCTGGATTATACTCTTTGTAATCTGAATTATACTCATTGTAATCTGGATTATACTCTTTGTAATCTGAATTATACTCATTGTAATCTGGATTTTTTTTTTAATTCTATTGCAGGTAAAAGAAGATTGGAAGTACGTCGCGATGGTGCTAGACAGACTGTTCCTGTGGATCTTCACCCTGGCGGTAATAGTAGGCACAGCTGGAATAATTTTACAAGCGCCAACTCTGTACGACGATCGTATACCCATCGACGTTAGATTATCAGAAATAGCTTCAACCACTGCCAAACCGCACATCGTTACAACCCTCTGAGTAACGTTAGGTGTTTCGTAAGACTAATAAAGTTATCAGAAGTAACAAAAAAAAAATAAAAAATAAAAAACAAAATCGTTAAATAAATTTAAGCTGGTTCGCGAGTTAATGTACCAAAACAAGACTGACGATGTTATTACATCTTAGTCTTAATGGTCACGAAACGAATAACGAATATAATAAAGTTAGCCGACAATTTTTTATTTTTTTCAATAAATTACAAAAAAAAAAATTTTTTTTTTAATAAAAAAAAAATTTTTTAAAATTATTTTTTTAATAAAAAAAAATTTTTTTTAAATAATTTTTTTAATAAAAAAAAATTTTGTTTTAATTATTATTTTAATAAAATAAAAAAAATTTTTTTTTAATATTTTTTTAATAAAAAAAAAATTTTTTTAGATCGGCTAATTTTATTTTAATATAACGAGAGTTTAAGAAGACACTTGTTAATTGTCTGCAATTATACCGATCATTATTTTATAATTTAATTTTTTTTTTTACAGTAATTATTTTTAATAATGTAACGAGTGGAGGATCACAAAAAATAATTAAATAATAAATAATTTAAATTGCCAATCCTCATCACATAGCTTCACTAAGTCTCAACGTGTTGCGGTCATCCAGCCGAGGATTAGCCGACGTTTGTCTTCAGATAAGTCGATGGTACTGTACGAAAAACGTGACTCGTAAGCATAACGCAGTAATTAATTTAAAGCAACTTTGAAAGATTAATTTAGATAATAATAAAAAATGATAATTATTATAATGAATATTATAATTGTGAAGATATAACAAACGGCGGTGGTGAATTTATTTCGCCTGTTGCAGACTCAGGAAGAAATATATTTAAATGAAAATTCGTTTCGCAAACGTTACATCGAGCCTGTCATTGAAGGGGCCATACAATATTTTGATTAAGCAAAAAAAAAAAAAAAAAACTAAAAATAAAATGATGAATTAAAAAGATTTAATGGGAAGTAATAATGAGAAGAAATAAAAAAGACACTTTGTGTCTGAAAATAATTTATTAAAAAAATTCTAAATTTCTACGTCTGAATTTTAGGATGTGGAATAAATAATAAATAAAACGGGTCGGGGCTTTAAATATTTAAATTATAAATATCGACCCAATTTTATTGCTCATATGTTTGTAATAACAGTCAAAAAAAAATTTAATTCGCTGATATCTGGATTATACTCATTGTAATCTGGATTATACTCATTGTAATCTGGATTATACTCATTGTAATCTGGATTATACTCATTGTAATCTGGATTATACTCATTGTAATCTGGATTATACTCATTGTAATCTGGATTATACTCATTGTAATCTGGATTATACTCATTGTAATCTGGATTATACTCATTGTAATCTGGATTATACTCATTGTAATCTGGATTATACTCATTGTAATCTGGATTATACTCATTGTAATCTGGATTATACTCATTGTAATCTGGATTATACTCATTGTAATCTGGATTATACTCATTGTAATCTGGATTATACTCATTATAATCTGGATAATACCAGCTACTATGTAGAAAAATCTAGATTATACAGTGTAATATCTGGATTATACTCATCATATTTATTACAAAATATTGCTGCAAGATTTGACTTAAAATAATTTATAAAAAAATGGATAATTAAAATATTGATTGCCTTTTTTTTGCGGCACTTAAAAAACTACCTAAAATTCATGCTTTTAGACTAAAATACCCCCGTTAATTTCCACTAAATAATAATGTGGTTAATCATAATTATTAAAAGGATATAAATATAAATTAAAAAATAAAAAAATATATATATATATATTATATACATAAATAAAAAAAAAATAGATTTTAATGGTGTGTTTGTGATAAATGGGTCGTATATTATGTTACTGTAATTTATTTATCGGAAACTGTAATTAAAAATATATATAGCCGTTATTTGTGGATTTAATCTCCGTAGAGGCAAAATATATATATGAAATATGAATTTTATACATATTTATTTTATTAAATTGATTGATAATTGAAAATAATAGAGATTGTATTAAATATTAACGCGTTAGAGTTGTCAGGTGATTATTCCGGTATTATGTGAATGTATTTGTTGTATTTATCATTAATTGTGTGAATAATATATTTAATAATTTGTAAAAAAAATTTATTGCATGAAATTTAATTAAACGCAAAGTATCTAAATGTTTATTTAATAAATTAAAACTAAAAAAAAATCCAATGAACCGATAATGAGCTATCATTAAAGTTGTCAAGAAGCTTATGTTCAAATGCCAGTGTCAAAAAATATCGCGCAATTATTGACAATAATAATAAGAAAAAATATAATTTACAGTACCGAAAAGTTAAACAAGTTGGGCGTGTTTTACGCACGGTGTACTGCATAAAATAATGATCAATGGAAGTGCAAGCAGGCGAGAATATAACTTACTTGAAAGACGCGAATTTAAGTAATATAATGACCGGGCTAAATGTCCTTAAGTACACGCAACTTCCACTGCAATGTGTCTTTTAAAGCCTCATAATAATAATTGCACTGAAAATAATAATCATAATAATGATAATAAAAATAATAATAAAGATAACGATACCAGTAAGAGGAAGAAAGTTTATACGGGAAATGTAATTCCATGTCTCAACTTTATGCAATTTCTCCAGGAGCAATCATACTTAATGGTAATCACTCTTCTCTTACATGCCGTTTGTTTGTTGGGCTTCTCTTTTTTGGTGTCCTTGGTCCTTTGTTAAAATTTTAACCCCATTAAATTCTGCTCCAATAAGCATAAATCTAAAAACCGGAGAATTTATCGACGGCCCAGATATACTAATTTATTAACCCGTTGCGTCAAATAATAAAAAACAATTAGAGTGTCTAATAACCTATTGCTGTAAAAAGGGAAAGTCATTTTGCCGTTTAATTAACTAATTTATTAACAAAACTACTAACCGGCTCTAGATTTTTTTTTTTATCGAAATATTTTATAGTTAATTTATTTGATATAAAAGTCATTATTTTTCGCAATTATCGAAACTTTTTGTTTATTATGAAATATTATTAAATTGTTTTTTATTACACGAAAATACTTAATTATTAATCGAATTGATTAGATTATTGTTATTATAATTAATTAGTGATAGCATTGAATTATAAACTACCAACCTGCATCCACTGCATATGACTAATCAGAATTACAAATTGTGAATCTGGATTATACTAGCTACTATCTGAAATTTTTTTTCGTTCAGTATAATCTGGGATAATATCCAGTGTCATCTTGTTTTTTCCGTGTACACCGAAAAAAAAAATTCTTGACTGGAGCGTAAATTTTCTTGACTCAAAATTGAACCAAGAAAATTTCTCCTTGCTCCAAAATAATTTATTTCTTCGTAAATAATTTTTTTTAAATCACTTTTTCTTTTAGTAAATAATTTTGAAGAATTTTATCTTCTTGATTTGAGTAAAAAAATTTTTAAACTAAGAAATTTTTCTTGGTTTAAGTAAATTTTACTTAATTCAAGAACTCTTTAATATTATTTTATTGGTTCAAAAATTCAAGTTAGTTTTTTTTTTTCAGTGTATAAAATAAATTTATATCATAATCTTAATTTGTGTCTTTTTCCAGTTTGATATTTTTTCCGACAATAGTAACTTTATTAAATAAATAATTAAGAAAATAAGGATCATTTTGTGACCGGGATATTTTCATTTAAAAAAGGATTTTTATAGTTAAATTTAGTATCATCAGAAAAATCTTAACGAAAATCTAAGCTTTTTTTCACAATTTAGTATATTTTTTTGGTGACTTAAAAGTTAATTTTTTATGCCTAGTTTTTGAAGAATTTTCGAATATTTTGTTAGTTCAATGATTTTGTTCCTTCACATTTTTTATTAAATTATTAGTAATTAATTCAAAAACATAAGTTTTTGAATTTATTCCAAAAATACCCAAGCTCTGAAAATTGTGATTAAAAATATCAAAAGTTTTTTTTATTCATTATTTGTAATTAACATTATTTTTTTACTATTTGTTTGTAAAAAAAAATTTATTGCATGAAATTTAATTAAGCGCAAAGTATCTAAATGTTTATTTAATAAATTAAAGCTAAAAAGAATCCAATGAACCGATAATGAGCTATCATTAAAGTTGTCAAGAAGCTTATGTTCAAATGCCAGTGTCAAAAAATATCGCGCAATTATTGACAATAATAATAAGAAAAAATATAATTTACAGTACCGAAAAGTTAAACAAGTTGGGCGTGTTTTACGCACGGTGTACTGCATAAAATAATGATCAATGGAAGTGCAAGCAGGCGAGAATATAACTTACTTGAAAGACGCGAATTTAAGTAATATAATGACCGGGCTAAATGTCCTTAAGTACACGCAACTTCCACTGCAATGTGTCTTTTAAAGCCTCATAATAATAATTGCACTGAAAATAATAATCATAATAATGATAATAAAAATAATAATAAAGATAACGATACCAGTAAGAGGAAGAAAGTTTATACGGGAAATGTAATTCCATGTCTCAACTTTATGCAATTTCTCCAGGAGCAATCATACTTAATGGTAATCACTCTTCTCTTACATGCCGTTTGTTTGTTGGGCTTCTCTTTTTTGGTGTCCTTGGTCCTTTGTTAAAATTTTAACCCCATTAAATTCTGCTCCAATAAGCATAAATCTAAAAACCGGAGAATTTATCGACGGCCCAGATATACTAATTTATTAACCCGTTGCGTCAAATAATAAAAAACAATTAGAGTGTCTAATAACCTTATTGCTGTAAAAAGGGAAAGTCATTTTGCCGTTTAATTAACTAATTTATTAACAAAACTACTAACCGGCTCTAGATTTTTTTTTTTATCGAAATATTTTATAGTTAATTTATTTGATATAAAAGTCATTATTTTTCGCAATTATCGAAACTTTTTGTTTATTATGAAATATTATTAAATTGTTTTTTATTACACGAAAATACTTAATTATTAATCGAATTGATTAGATTATTGTTATTATAATTAATTAGTGATAGCATTGAATTATAAACTACCAACCTGCATCCACTGCATATGACTAATCAGAATTACAAATTGTGAAAAAAAGAACTTGGATACTTTTGAAATAAATTCAAATAAATAATAGTTTAAAAAACTCAAAAACACGCTTTTTTATAGAAAGCCAGAATAAAAAAATAGAAAATAAGTTTTAATAAATTTAAATTAAGAATAGTGTTAAAAATTTCAATAAATATAAATTAATAATAGTATGAATAAAAAAAAATTTATTTTATTTTAAGAAAAGCGTGGGGTGCTTTTTAAGATATTATCAAAATGATAATCACTCTACTCATATCTGTCAATAAAATATTTATAACTATTGACACCATGCACCCCACGCTTTTTTAAGAACTTTTTTTTTTTTATTTTTTTAAACTATTATATGCTTTGTTGACTTAAAAATTCTCTTTGGTGTTCGAAAATTTGTTAATATTAGATAAATCGGCTAAAGATAATGGTTGGAAATTAAAATTTCTAATCATTAAAATTGGTGTTATCTTTAGAGCTTTAAATTTAAATTTAAATTCAAACTTAAGTTTGACATTTAATATTCAAATTACAAACTCTAGTTCACTTTTACTCACCTAATTCTTATAGATTTTAATAAGTTGATTTCATTATTCAAACTTCAAGTCTACTTCGTTCGATTACACAGAAAAAAAGGTTCACTTGAGCCAAAAAAATATTTTTCTTCCTACCTATTTTCTTGAGCGAAAAAAAAAATTTTTTTTAACACAAGAAATTTCACTTATTACAAAAAAAATAATTTTCTTGCTTTAAGAAATACGTATCTTGATCCAAGAAAATTTATTTAAGTCAAGAAAATCTTGTTATTTTGAGAAAATTCTGCCTCCTGCTCCAAAAAATTTAGTTCTTGATAGAAGTAAATTTTTTTGTCTATACAGAAAGAAAGGTTCACTTGAGCCAAGAAAATATTTTTCTTTATAATTATTTACTTAGGCGAAAAAAAAAATTTTTTTTTGACACAAGAAATTTCACTTATTCCAAGAAATCAATTCTCTTGTTTCAAGAAATACGTTTCTTGATCCAAGACAATTTATTTAAGTCAAGAAAATTTTTCTTGTTTTGAGAAAATTTTCCTCTTGCTCCAAAAAATTAAGGTCTTGACAGAAGTAAATTTTCTTGTCTTGAGAAAATTTTTCTCTTGCTCCAAAAAATTAAATATCTTGATAGTAAATTTTCATTAATATTTCTATCGACTAACATGTCAAATGGGAAGATCAAATAATATTGAATCATTTTTTTTCATTCAATATGTATAATTGCGCGCTAAAATGATCTAAAATGGGTATCAAATATTTAAGAGAAAAATTTTCTCAAGATGAGATAATTTTTTTCTCAGCTGAAGTAGGTAGTGCTGCTTCCCTAAAGTATCTAAAAATCTTGATCAAATATAAAAATTTATTGTATCAAGTGTTTATGATAATTTGAATTAAGAAAAAATTACTTCCACCAAGAATAGAATTTCAAGAAAAATCTTACTACGGCCAACACAGCTTCGGTCTTCCTTCAGGCGACCGAAAATTTTCTTGAGCCAAGAATTTTGTTCTTCAGTCAAGAAATTTTTCTTTCTGTATAAAAAACCTTTAAAAGGCACAAATTAAAGTCAGAATTTTTTCAAATCTACAAAATTAAACTAAAAATCTTCATTTTATCGTATAAATAATTGTTTTGCCAGGGACAAAATTTTCCTTATCCTTGTAATTACAAAGATTATAATAAAAAACGTCAGGAAATAAAAAGCAAATTCATTGAAGTGAATCTTTCCGTGTCCAAGTGCGAGAAATGTTGTTTTTAATCCATTTATATGTATGTATAGCTGAAGGGAATCACAAAGTAGAATATGGCTTACGTCGGCAAGTATAAAAAGTAACCAAAATTTCAGGTACCTACCGCGGGAGATAGGTAATTGCCGGTCGTTGAGTTCGCGTGCGACAGAGAACTCCAAACTCTAAGTCTTTAATTCTCCAAAAGTGGGAGCAAGAGAAGGGAGAAACAAGAACGCGAAAAACTTTTTGTTTATTTGGCTTATGCTTTCTTGCTCGCCATCAGAGGGCGTAAGAATGTGCACGTGCCTTTATTTATTTTGCATAATTATTCCGCAATACACACACACACGTGGAATTTATAAGCATGTATATGCGGATTTTCTTGAGGGCTCTTGCACGAGAGACGAGTGAGTGCATAGAGGGAACGCGATGCGTTTCTCACATCGCCTGGGGCTGCCTTTATTACATGAACCTTTCGCCGTGTAATATATAGTGCATTATAAACTGACGATTAACTTTATCGTTGCGGATTTATAATTTTTATAATTATAATAGTGCGCTGGAATAAAGCCATCGGAGGTCAAAATGTTAACGAATCGGTATTATACTTATTTTATTGTTATTGTTATTGTTATTATTTATGTCCCTCTCAAATTTCACGACGCACTCGGTCGAAATGGAACACGTTTAAACTGGAGTAAAGGATATATAGATATATGTTTAAATTTATATTCAAAATCTTTATTTCAAAGATCGGGCACGGTATGTCGATGTAAGTCTGCATCAACCGGAAAAAAATTACGAGCCGACACGCGAGTTGTACGCAAACCAATTATACAAGTTGATTAATTAAAATTTCGCTGTATCTTTTTTCGCTCATCGATTAATTATAAGTGACTTTTATAAAGTTGACAACTCAATAAAAAATTTTTTTTCTTAATAAAAAAAGATTTTCCTAATTCACCTGCTACTGCATTGAAAACATTTTTTTTTTTTTTAACAAAAAAAAATCTAATAAATTCTCGTTGAAAATTAATAAGACAATTCAATTAGTACACGGCGAAAAAAACGTAGGGATTTTTCCTATTTTTGCATAGGAAAAATTCCTATGTTGACATAGAAATTTTTTTATGTTGACATAGGAATTTTTTTATGTTGACATAGGAATTTTTCCAATATTAACATATATGTTAATTCCTATATAGGAATTTTTTTTATATTGACATAAGAATTTTTCCAATATTAACACAGGAATTTTTCCAATATTAACACAGGAATTTTTCCAATATTAACACAGGAATTTTTCCAAAGGTAACATGGGAATTTTTTCTTTATTAACATGATAGAAATATCCATGGGACATAGGAAAAATTAATTTATGACATGAAAAAAAATTTTTTTTTCAATTCAAAAAAAAATAGAAATCGAAAAAACACCATTCTGAAATTTTCAGGATATTTGTAGAAAATGTCAAAGTTTCATCGGAAAAAAAGAAAAAAGAAATTAAAAATGTTTATCATCGACCTTTCGGAGTTTTTTCGGAAAATCTAAAAAATAACGATGAAGATAGGTTTGAATAATTTTTTTCAATTTTTTCCCAAAAAGAAAATTTAGTAAAAAAAATTAAAAAAAAAAAAACGTCCCGATAAGTCAATTTTTGAAAAAGTTATGGCAATTTAAGTCACACCATCCATAATCTGCTGGATTTTTAATTTTTTCGAAATGTAAAGCAAAATTTGAAAAAAATTTCCTTGAATTTTTTTTTTCACAAACCGACTGTATATATCACTGTTTTACTTTTAAATTATCTGAAATTGCTCGAATGAAAAAATTGTTATGTAAATTTGTAATTATTAAATTGAGTTACATAAATTTTAGTGATAAATGAATTTTTCCTATGTCACATGGATATTTCTATCATGTTAACAAAGAAAAAATTCCCATGTTAACATTGGAAAAATTCTTAGGAATGTTTCCTATGCAAAAATAGGAAAAGTCTCTATGTTTTTTTCGCCGTACACGCATAAAAATGATTTTGTTGAAATAACAAAAGACGGGATAAATGAAAAATATGTTGTGGTAACAAATGAGTATAGTTATAGCAACAAATTTATATTAGTTGCATTAACAAAATGTTTCAAGTTGTACTAACAAACCAGTTTGTTCAATCACAAAATCAATTTTTTTTCACTAATAAAATCATTTTGTTGTTGTCACAAAATGACTTTGTTGCTGTAACAAAGTCATTTTATTACAGTAACAAAACTAACTTGTTGCCAAAACATTTTCCAAATCCTCAAAAGCTTATCACCAAAATGATTGTGTATAATGATACTCAATGGGTTATTTCAACAAATTCTCATTATTATTCTTACAAATTCTCTTCATTACTACAACAAATTTTCTTTGTTACTTTAACAAATTGTCTTTATTACTTTAATAGAACAATTTTGCTGTTTCAAAAAAAAAATTTGTTATACCAACTATAGGATTTTGTCGAATCAACTAAAAGATTTTGCCATACTAACAAAACTGTTTTGTTGTTATAACATATCAATAACTTGTTATATCCTAAATTTTGTTATTTTAACATATGATTTGTTATCCCTATGTTAACAAATTCATTTGTTACCACAACATATCTTAGATTATCTTAAAAAAATTTTTTTCTGCGTGCATCTATTGTTACACTTAATAAATAAACTTATATAAAAAAATCTGGAAAACGGTTGACCCTAAAGGCCATCTCTGCAAATTCCCGCTAATTACATATCTAAGTGCTTAAAATTGCACTTGTAGCACGTTTTTGAGCTCTTCGAGCTCAAAAATATAATTAATATGTTATTTCGAGCTCCCCGAGCTCAAAGAGTTAGCTGCTCTAAGTTTTTGAGCTCTTTGAGCTCAAAAGTCTGATAGAAGTTTAATAAAACAGTATTTTTTTAATTTTCAAACCGCAATAACTTCTAAATGAATGAGCCGATTCTAAACGGTTAACCCGTTTTCCAAATAATGGTTCCTAATATAAGACATTTTTATAATAATTCAACCAACAGCTTTGTAAAATTACCACACGCATTATAAACAATAATAATTGTTGGTTAAATTGCAATTCACGATATAATTACACAATCGAAATTGGAATATTACAAAGAAAATTAAAAAATTTTCAATGACTGCATTATAATTTCTGTTACAATTTTGTTTTGTGATTTTACAAAAATTTTTAGTAAACCAAATTAAAAACAATGTTTGTAAATTTTAAAGTTTCTTAATGAAATTCGACGAACAGTTCCATGAAGATACAATACAAATAGGATTTTTACATGAAGATCGTAAAATTACAGCTCACCCTACTAAGTTTCCTGACATCTTTTGAGAAATTACTAAAATTGTTTCACAATTTCTCAGTGGTATATAAACATCGATTTATTATTTTACCCAACCTTTGTCTTGTAATGTGATTGTAATTTTACAATTATTTTTAACAGTGATGTTTTTCAGAGAGTATCAACTTTAAATAATTATAATTGTTTCTTTCTCGTTTCAGGTAAAAATTTGGTTTCAAAATCGCCGAATGAAATGGAGGAACAACAAAGAAAGACAGCTTATGGCATTAGGTGGTTCACGAGAACAAACATTACCTAATAAAAACAATCCAAATCCTGACTTGAGTGATACTGATGGTGACAGACCCAGAATCGAATATAATGATGCTAGTCCTCTTGCAAGCCCACGAAGATCTACCGACGATCTTACTGACAATGAAGAAAATGAAGAAATTATTAATGTTACGTGATCAAAATAAACTTTTTCTTGCGTGTATACACATTTATCATAGAGACCGTCACATCCCTGGTTTAAAAAAAAAAAAAAAAAAAAAAAAAAAAAAAAACCCTCAAATTCAACAAATTCTTATTGTTATTCTTACAAATTCTCTTCATTACTACACCAAATTTTCTTTGTTACTCTAACAAATTTTTTTTATTACTTTAATAGAACAATTTTGCTGTTTCAACAAATAAATTTGTTATACCAACTATAGGATTTTGTCGAATCAACTAAAAGATTTTGCCATACTAACAAAACTGTTTTGTTGTTATAACATATCAATAACTTGTTATATCCTAAATTTTGTTATTTTAACATATGATTTGTTATCCCTATGTTAACAAATTCATTTGTTACCACAACATATCTTAGATTATCTTAACAAAATTTTTTTCTGCGTGTAGTAATAAAATTATGTTATCTCAAAAAACGACTTATTAAAAATTAATAAAGCTCATTAAATATTAACAAATCTTTCCATTAGAAGATCCGGCAAAAAAGACAAAAATTTTGAAAATAAAGGAACTTTTTGCGGTCCTCCTTAAAAAACCGAAGTTTTTGTGATAAAATAATCGAAGCATCGATATATAAATTAACTTATGACGGGCTCGGACAACTATAATCTATAATCGAAAAAAAAAAGTGCGGAATAAATCCAGAAGTACCCAGTTTAAAATTAGTATTCATTAGACGGTCCGCGTGAGAATTTCGACGAGTCACGTGGAAATAATTAAGGTAAGTAAGGGGCTCGAGCGGTGGCTAATGGGCATTGGCCTCCTCCCGGTTCTCATATAATATCTTTTTCCTCAAGGAATGGTTTCTCCATCACTTAACTTGTGCATCTCAAGTCTATCAACCCTTTTTCTCAGTCTCAGTCTTGCTCGTGTCTTTGTCTTTGTCTTCTGGGCAGTGGCCACAGGACTAACACAGGACTCACGTGTCGGTGGTCATCGCTCTCACCTTACTCAATTTTTTTATTTTTTTTTTTTATTATTGTTAATTTTTTTTAACTTCTCCTCTCCTCGTTCTCGCCCTTTCGCACTCAATCTTCTACCCGGTACCTTTTTAATATTTGACCACAAAATACCGAGACTTAAATACAGCCAGATAATTTTCCCTGGTAAGAGTTTTATTAAATAAACCCGAGCGTTTAAATATTCTCACGTCTTATTTACATTCTTCATCTAATCTCTTCATTTTAGGCCTCACACCTTCAACACACGTTCTATTAAACCAACAAATAACAACAATAAACAAACAAAACTCCGGGATTAGGAGATCGAGTTCTATTCGCGGTTGCCACCGTTTTAGCGTCTAATTACTATTATTATAAATCGCGTGAATTTTTGCCTAATAGACTGAGTTTTTATCGTGAGAAAATAATTAAGACGCACCCGGTGGTCTCTGCACTGATAGAAAAATTTGCTTTAGTCTTAAGAGAGATTATTTTTAAACAACAAACTTATTTTTTTTGTCTTAAATCAAGGAAAAAAATTTTTTAACTTAGTAAAATTTGAACAAAAATTTTTTTTAGTTCCTAAATATTTTTGCTTAATTAAAAAAAAAAAAAAAAAATTTTTTTAAATTAAGCAAATTTTTTTTATTAATGTAAAAATTGTTTGAATTAATTAAAAAATTCACAAGTCGAATAAAAAAAAGTCAAACAAAGAAGAAATAATTTCTCTCTTCAACAAAATATTTTTAAACACTTTAAATTTTAAATTTTAAATCTGGAAAATTACTCTCATGCACTGATAGAAGGATTTAATAAGATTTAGTAATAATTACTAAATCATTTATTAATGCCTATTTATTTCCGACAAATAAATATTTAGTAGTATTTAACAAATCATTAATTGCGTTTCAATAAATCGTTTATTAATATTAAAGAAATTAATTTTTTAACTAATCTCAGTGTATAACCCAAATTTTTTATTAAAAATAAATAAAAAATTTTAAGTAAAAATATAAGATATTATAAAGAAAAGAATCTCATTAAATAATCATTTTTTATTGAGAAATTTATAAAATTAAAAATTAAAAATTAAACAAGTTTGTAACATACCAATAATAGCCAAATTAGAAAATTTAGACTAAATTCTACTGAAAAATGATGTTTGTTAAATTGCAGTGTACTTTTTTAACTATTGACATTTTTAAAGATATAAGCTCATCCCGATG